>JAPDDO010000437.1:5000-175856 GCA_027422415.1 Schizothorax lantsangensis
TCTCATTTATTTTATTCTGTTTTATTTTTGTATGCATTAAAATTGTACAATGTTAAACATCTGCATTTAAAAGAAAAGAATGAAAACAAAAAGTCGTTTAGAACCTAAGTGTAATATTAAACAATACTGATTCATCATCTCAGGTCGAAGACGAATCGCTCTTCTGATTCGTTCAAAAGAATCGACTCAGTAGAACAATTCGTCCATGATCCCTAAGAAGGAGATGATTAACTTCCGCCATCCGGAGCCATGGCTGCTGCAACCAGCAAAAAAGCTCTGCGGTTTTTCTCTCAGCTCGGAGCTTTTATTCTGACTCGGTTCAGCTTCTGGAACTGCTTCAGTATGTTGATGCTGTTCGCGGAGCGCGCGGATGTTAAACGGTATAAACACAACAATGTAACAAAAGAACATTCCAGCTCAGAGCGCTTGTGTTTCAACTGTATCATCAAAGTTTCATTTAAACAACTGAGAGAGACGTTAGGCAAATGTTGAATGTATCTGATATGCATTGTTTGTTGTGTGTTTAGGAAGCCAGACATCCAGGTGCCTTACCTGTACTTTGATTTAGGAGCTGCAGTGTTGTGTGCTAGTTTCATGTCCTTCGGGGTGAAGAGAAGGTGGTTCTCTCTGGCCGCTGCGCTTCACCTGGCCATCAGCACATATGTGTCCTATGTGAGTGGACAGGTCCATTATGGAGACTGGCTGAAGGTACAAACATACAGTTTGATTTCATCTGAACATAAAGGAATCATTTTTGTATTGTTAAAGTCTAATATCAGTGTTATTGTGCTTTGCCATAGTTTTTTTCAGGCCATACTGTAAGTTTGTATCACTCTGATTTCCTCAATAATAATAATAAAGTAGTATTTGGCTTTTGGATGTACAGTCAAACCAAACCTTATTCAGACACCAGATATATTTTTACTAGTGGGTGCAGGACACTATAGTTCATTTATGTAAGTGAGGATAGCTAAATAAAGTGAACTGTGACATATTATACCCAAATATTCTTCATACAGTGAACGACCAGTAAAATATATGATCAAAAAATGATTCAGACGCTTTGAGCTGAGCATGTTTTACACACAGACTGAACAAAATAAGCATTTCTTGGTGATTGGTTGAGCTAAATTGGTATTATCTAATTGTGTTCTTAAATTTAACAGCTATTCAACTGAATTAATTACATTCCTTTCTCTCAAAGTTATCTAACATTATCAAGATGAAGTTGTTCTGACGCAGTTTAACTCTGAGTTCTTCTCATATTTTATTACCATTTTCTAAACTATAGCAAATAAACTTTGGTTTAATTGATTTAAAATTTTGGTTTGACTGTATGCTGAACAAAAAAACGTTCTGTGACCAGCATAAGTTTGTGATTCTAAAATGTTTTGTTCATCATAAGCTTCACAAATGGACACAACTTTTATGAATTTTGAAGCTTAAATGCATGGCCAGAAGTAATAATCTAAATGTGGGCTATAACTAAACTACACCAAGGTTGCATAACTTTAATGCCTCCATCAAAAGTCTATATCTAAATGCATTTTCCTGGAAAGTCTGAGCTAGAATAGTTTGTGAGAGCTCCATTAAAAACACATAGAGGCTGTGAAAGTGACTAGCGAGTAGATAGACGTTTATTGAGCCTGACAACCTCTGTAGACCCATTTAGACACCTTTTCAAGACAAGCTTTACTGCTGTATTTCATGTCTTAGAATAAAACGTGAAGATAACTTGAGCTTGTCTCCACCATAGACCTTATTTCAGACATTTAACCAAAAACCCATTAACTTCAGGACGATGCAACTAGAAGTTGGTCAAAAAAAGCAAGACTCACACCATCGGATTGCTACTAACATGTAAACTAAGCTATAAAATTTTAACTAATAACACACTTAAAATTGACTTGTTCTGTTTTCATTGATCTTCCTATTTACTGTGCCTCTGACCGCTCATGCAAATCCATTTTCATATCCACCCCAGAGATTATCCATCTGTAATATAGTGTTATATAACTGCTGTGATATCTGTCTATAATCATAATAATACAGCGGTCAGAGGAAGTTTGCTGGAATGTTACTCATCCGTTGCTTGTTTAAAGGAACACTCCACTTTTTTTTTGGAAATAAGCTCATTTTATATCTCCCCAAGAGTTAAACAGTTGAGTTTTACCGTGTTTGAATCCATTCAGCCGATGTCTGGCGGTAGCACTTTTAGCGTAGCTTAGCATAGATCATTGAATCAGATTAGACCGTTAGCATCTCGCTCAAAAATGACCAAAGAGTTTCGATATTTCTCCTATTTAAAGCTTGACTCTTCTGTAGTTACATCGTGTACTAAGACTGACGGAAAATGAAAAGTTGTGATTTTCTAGACTGATATGGCTAGGAACTATACTCTTGATTAATATTCCTTGATTATTACGCCTTAATAGCCCCTTTCGCACCACTTTAGTTCCAGAACTAAAAGTACAGTACTAAAGTACTGGGACGATTTTGCGCGAACTAAAGTGTTGCATTCGCAGCGACAGCAGGTACTAGGAGGTGACGTAACCCGGTCGACAGCGACGTCATTTGTGCGGCGTTCAACAACGAAAACAAAGAAGAACAACGACGTTAATAACAGGAGGATGAGGACGCTGTGTTTATGTTGTCTCGTGGGTTTCACAATAACGGACATGTCGACGTATACGTCAAGCGATTGAAAGATCGGAAAGGAGGACTAAGGGGCCGTTCACATATCGCGCCTAAAAACGCGTGGAAAACGCTAGGCGCGCCGCTTTCTCCTTTTTTCTAAAGCACTCGGGCGGTTGCACTAGGGAGGCATCTGTCGTTGCTAAGCAACCATTCAAAATAATGAGGGCTTGACAAGTCATAAAGTTCAGGAAATCCCTGGACCGCAATGACGAGCTGCTCCTCCATTTTTCTGCTGAGGTTTCAAAGTAACGGAAAAGGTGAGGAAGCTGATTGGTTGGTTCTTGTCACATGACCTGCGGTGCGCTTGCGGCATTCTGAAAATTTGAGATGTTTTTATCTCGATGCGGCGCGGACGCGCCTGGAAAAAACGTGCGCGTCGCACCGCGACCGCGTCGCTTCCATTATGAGCGCGCATACCGCACGTCTACATTTGAAATAACGAACTTGAGCGCGCAAAAGACGCGATATGTGAACGGCCCCTAAGAAACCAAAGCAGTAACGTTAGTGTATGTGTTTTTGTTCAATAAATCATTTTAAATGGTACACTATTTTTGTCTGTCCATGCTTTTTTATGACTGCATAAGCCATATATACTACATTAATTACATATATACTAACTTACGTTTCTCTTATTTTGGTTAAAAATACCTTTTTGGGATTAAAGACGTCGCAATTTTTTAACAGCTGCTATCTCATTAAGGTGATTATCAGCACAAATAAAAGATTAAGCACACATCTTTTGTTTTGTAAACTTTATTTACATCCATTCTTGCGAAATATAAGTTGATACGATGTTTACACAGTATGTGTTTACGGTGTGTTTTAAATCATGGCGGGTGAGGGTGTTTTCGTACGCGTTTAGCGTACACTTACGATAGTACCTACGGAACTGTTTTAGACGCTACTCTGAAGTAGGAGCTAATTTAGTTCCTCCAAATGCAGTTCCAGGAGCTAAAAACAGTTCCTAGTTCCCGCGGTGCGAACACGCCAAAAAGTGGGTAGTTCCACAATTAGTTCGGGTGCTATGAAAAGGTTCCTGCGGTGCGAAAGGGCCTAATGAGAGTATAGTTCCTAGCCATATCAGCCTAGAAAATCACAACTTTTCATTTTCCGTCGGTCTTAGTACACGATGTAACTACAGAAGAGTCAAGCTTTAAATAGGAGAAATATCTAAACTCTTTGGTAATTTTTGAGCGAGATGCTAACGGTCTAATCAGATTCAATGAACTATGCTAAGCTACGCTAAAAGTGCTACCGCCAGACATCGGCTGAATAGATTCAAAAACGTTAACTGTTTAACTCTTGGGGAGATATAAAATGAGCCTATTTCCAAAAAAAGTGTAGTGTTCGTTTAAGGAAATGTGGACGGTGTATTGATTCCTGCCATGCTTTCACTGAACACCGCTGCAGGTGAGGATGCACTCCAGAGCCATGGCCATCATCGGAGGCTTTCTGGTGCTGGCCAGCGGAGCAGGAGAGGTTTACAGACAGAAACCCCGCACACGCTCGCTGCAGTCCACCGGACAGGTCTTCTGGGGATTTACTTGATCTGTATGGTGAGTTTGTCCAGTTCATTTGCTTCTGTTTCTGCCACGGGACTTGCATCCCGAGGCTACTAGGAATTACACAAGCTTCAGTCTGGATCCAATCCTTACGAAGATCTGAGGAGAGATGATGCCAACCCCCCATAAGACCTCAGATAATGCTAACCCTGGAACAACATATAAAACTACCAAATTTTGCTTTATCGCAACCAGGGGCGGACTTAGTGATTTGGGGGCCCTAAGCAAATTCAAGGTATGGGCCCCCCACACAATAACTGTGTCCTTTTATGCTTAACCCTTATTTTGCTCGCTTGCTCTAGTTTATTTATCCCGTCACAACCAGTAATTAGTCAGCCTGATGCTGTTCTAAAGCCAAATTAGGCGACCTTATTTTTTTTCAGATCACAAAAGGAAGACATTATAAAAAAAAAAAAAAAAATGCATGCACTTGTCCATTTAATAAATTGTAAAAACTTCCAATTTTTTGCAAACATAAAATCATCCCAGGCAACTCATTCCATATTCCAAATGTTCTGAAGGCATACTGTAGGGTCTGCCGAGAAACAAATAAAAAATGAAACCTATTATTAAAGGGATAGTTCACTTTGAAATTAAAATGTGGTATCTATCAGCTTACCCCAAGGGCATCCAAGATGTAGGTGTCTTTTTTTCTTCAGTAGATCCAATTTTGATGTTTTTAGGTCAAACCGTTCTAGTCTGTCAGTCATATAATGGCAGGTATAGGTCACTGTCTCTATAAGAGGGAAAAAGAACATGCACAGAGAAATTCAAATTAAACAATTCCCCATCGTAACTACACATTGATGGCCTAAGACACGAAACGAGCGGTTTGTGTGAGAAAACGAACAGTATTTATATCGTTTTTACCTCTTGTACACAACCATGTCCAAGTGATCTGAGTGCACACACACATCCGGTGTGTGACGTGTGTGTGCGCGCGCTCTGGCTCACGCTGCATTCACACGGGGCGTCGGCGTCAACACTTGACGGAGGGCGTGTCTGAAGCGTGGTGCTGACGCGCCGTCATAGTTACAACAACCAATCACATACTTCTCTGGTGTTGCATGAACGGGATTGGGTATTTGCATGAGGCGATCTGATTGGCTGACGCCTCCGTTGGCGCTTGAAAAGTTGCGTCAGCACCACGCTTCAGACACGCCCTCCGTCAAGCGTTGACGCCGACGCCCTGTGTTAATGCAGCGTGAGCCAGAGCGCGCGCACACACACGTCACACACCGGATGTGTGCGCACTCAGATCACTTGGACATGGTTGTGTACAAGAGGTAAAAAACTATATAAATACTGTTCGTTTTCTCACACAAACCGCTCGTTTCGTGTCTTAGGCCATCAATGTGTAGTTACGATGGGGAATTGTTTAATTTGGATTTCTCTGTGCATGTTCTTTTTCCCTCTTATAGAGACAGTGACCTATACCTGCCATTATATGACTGACAGACTAGAACGGTTTGACCTAAAAACATCAAAATTGGATCTACTGAAGAAAAAAAGACACCTACATCTTGGATGCCCTTGGGGTAAGCTGATAGATACCAAATTTTAATTTCAAAGTGAACTATCCCTTTAGGGAAAATATCCAGTCATTGCATTCGCACATTTATACGAGTACACGGCAGTTCGCGCCGGTGCGCCTTGGAGAAGCACACAAGAGAGTCATTTTGATCAAGATAAATAAAATTGTGACTTGAAACACAACACTTTCTTTACCGAGGTGAATATCTCTGTTCTGAGACAGTCAGACAGCCTAGAATAGGCTCATAATCACTATAGCTGTCACTCACTTCAATTCACTGCGATCTCACGACGTTCTGTTAATAAGCTCTCTGCACAATGAATCTCTTATTTACATCGTATCTACACTTTGTTATAATGAGATGATTCCCGACCTTGCACAACTCAGCACTTGACACAAACTCTGTATTTTGATCGGTGAGTGGATTCTAACTTAAACACTTCTGGTCACTGCGTTCAAGAAATCAGCGGATATGTCTGTGAACGGCTCAATGCTGCAAATATGTTTCGCCAATATCAGATGGGGCCCCCTGATTCCCCGGGGCCCCAAGCGGCCGCTTACCTCGCTTATTGGTTAAGTCCGCCCCTGATCGCAACATATAATCATTGCAGTTAATAGTGTTCACCGTCTGTTTGATTACGTGTAATTTGTAACTAACTGCATGATTCTTACTGTACATTTCTGCCATAGTCACCACTAATAACCTACTCCTAAATATAATGTAGAAACATAACATTTTCTGTAAAGCTGCTTTGTGATGATTGGTATCGTGAAAAGCGCTATACAAATAACCTTGAATTGTGCTGAAGTGTGATTCTCAGTCATGGAAAACCTAGGCACTTTTACAATGAAGATTTGCAGACCTGGAAAAGTCATAGAAATTATTTACATTTGTTTTTGCAATTATTATCAGTTGTAAGATATGATAGAAATTGCTTTTTAAATACAGTATGTATGCATTTGAACTATTAATAGTTAAAATCATTGATAAACGTTTTTCATTAACAAGGCTCACTAACTTAAGCACTACTTAAATGTACAGTAAATCAAGCATTAGCTACTAGTTAAATCAAAACTGATTAAACCTAAACTAATAAACATATTTTGTAATTTTAATATCTTAATATCTAAAGCTTGATATGTGAAATCTTTTTTTTTTTTTTTTTTTATTGAACATTCACACTATATATATATATATATATGTATATACTGTATATGTATATATATGTTCATTTATGTGATTTGTCATATTTGAAACGCCAGGTTTTTATGGCTCATATAGTCTGATATAGTGAGAATATGGAGGAAAAAAACAGCTCAGTTTTTATCAGAGACTCAGAACTGAGCAAAAATTATGCAATTTGCTGCAGATGCTGATATTGATATGATGAAATTCTGATGCTTGTGATGTAAATCAATGAGATGTTTATAACAGTACAGCAGATACTGACATATACTGATCTAAATATCAGTCATCACTCTATATCTCCAATAATATATCTCAGTAAGATGAGAAGTAAATAGGGCTGCCACTAACGACTATTTTTATTTCGATTAATCTATCGACTAATTTATCGATTAATCTAAACGACTAATTTCCCTCAAAAAATCATCAATTTTACTTAAGAATATTTTATTAAACCAAATTAAATCCAAATTTCTATGAAATCCTTTTTTAAAGCAAAAGTAAAGTGCAACATAGAGTGCAAGAAGCAAGTGTCCATCTCTCAGTCCAGATCACTGAAATCAGTTCAGTATTATAGTGTAAGAATCACAACATATCCACGTGTTCTAGTCTAATAATAACATTATAATCAGTATTTTAAATAAAGGAGAATTTACCAGAAATATTATTTACCAGAATTTATTTAGGAGAAAAATGTAAATGTGCAGTATTTCTGAAAAAGAAAATTAATGGAACCATTAAAATGGAATCCAGAAAATAAGAATTTGGTAAAGATAAAACTGTAAAACTCAATTAATTACGCAGGCTTTTTGAATAATACAATTTAATTTAACCATTAAAATAGAGTATAGAAAAATGAAAATGGAAGAAAATGAATTTGGAAATAAAACGGATTTCATAGGGCTTTTAAAATGACTTAAAATACATATATAATAGCAATGATGCAATAATAATTAGTTCAAATAAAGTATCAAAAGCAAGAAATCATCTGGTTTTATTGAACAAAACTGTTAAAATACATAATGTATTATAAACAATAGAGCTAATGTACATTACGCATAAACAACAAAGGCCTGCAGGGGGCGCCTGATGATTATTTTTAAACATTACTGCGCGATCTAATCCTTGTTTAATATTGATCAAGCACCATTTAATTCAAATGTCCACTTAATCTTTAATATTTGTCCATTTCTTTAGGACAGAAATGCTATAGGCACTGTAATTAAATGAATATGTGGACATCAAAACGTGTAAACTCAGAGTGAGGGTTTGAGCTTTTATTTTGAAATCGCGATGTATTCTCCTGTGTAGATTTATAAATGATTTACCTTACACATCTGATGAAATGGCGCACGTTGCGTTCCTAGATGAACGTTATAATAAACCCAAACTCACAACAACATGCAGAGATGGAGTTTGAGACGCTCCTCACATGTAAATGATAAGTTTCTGTGGAGCTACTGTGAACGGAGCCGCTGTGAGACGCACATGCTTAACCTACACGCACGTAAATAATTAAAGCGCATATACTGTGTTAGAACTGCATCGCATATAATTATTTAATTAAATCATAGCTTTTGTGAATTCACAATTATGCTTAATTATGATTTTTAAATGGGTTTAATGTAATGCAGCCTTGGAAAATAGTCTAATAATGTGTTTTATGGATTCTCTTCTGTGAAATGCGGCACTTCCGGTATTTTGCCGGTTAGTCGACGCAGCAAAATGAAGTCGACGATTTTTCAAAATCGACTAGTCGACTAAAATCGACGAATCGCGACAGCTCTAGATGTAAATGATCCAAACATATAATGCAATGCTGATTGAGAGATGAATAATAAAGGCTCCTCAGAAGATCATTCCTCCGCTGAGGAACAGTGAAAGTAAAGCTCCTCAGAAGATCCTGATGATCAGATTTGAGACTAAAACATGATTGATGGAGAATCAAGTAAAGCTGAGCTGCTTCAGTCCAGTAAGTGTTCATATGACTGCAGTTATTCTGATGCTTACTTGATCAAAATCAGTCAAGATTTGACACGAGAAGCAGCAGCTGAAAGTAGTTTTTATATATATATATATATATATATATAAACACACACTCACACTCTCACACACACTCACACAGACACACACTCACACACACTCACTCACTCACACACACACACACACTCTCTCTCTCACACACACACACACACTCACTCACACATATATATATATATATATATATATATATATATAAGGCCTTTTACTTGCTAAAAACTCTCTAAATTATCAATCAGAGACAGAAGGCATGGAGTAGATTGAGTGTGAAACAGGTTTAACAGCAAAGTTCTGATCATTTTGAGGCCTTAGTTCACATATCAAATATGATACTGTAGTCTTTATAGGGTTAATAGAATCCATCAAAGAGCAAAAAAAACTCAATTCTTGAAATTCGTTTGCTATGCATCCAAATACATAGCATGTATATATATATATAATACTATATATATATTATATATTTTTTATTATTTTTTTAATGTTTTTTGCACAAGATTGCTAGTATTCCGGCATGCAATCCGTTTATTTGGATACATGGCAAACAAATTTCAAGAATTGAGTTTTTTGTTTTTTGCTCTTTGATGGATTCTATTATTGTCTTGAAATCATATCAGTTTATTACAATACAGCAACAATGACAGTTTAGCACACATTACATTATATATATATATATATATACACTGTATATATTATCAGTCATTTCACATGTTAAATATGAAGCATATAAAGTTATACAAGTTAAAATATTATATATTTAAATACTAATAAATAGAAGAATGTTTAAAGAGCACAAATATTGAACATAGTAATAACATCATCTAAACGTACATTTGTTCATGTAGCAAACATACAGTAATGCTATAGATTATGTGCTGCAGTACAAAGATGACTTTACTGATGTTTTAAATGTAATATTTCAAGATAAATCAGCAAATAAAACAGTAGGTGAATAACATGAATCAATGCGTCAGTTTAATACAACATCTAGAAAAAAAATGCTGTTTTAATATATATATATAAACCATATTTATACGTGTATATCTTAGGTAAATAGTGTATTTGTAGAAAGCAATATTTTGTTTACACACCTTGACATTGACTTGAAATGGTGTTATATGTGAATTGAACCAAGCGCAAGATCCTTCTTTCATTTAGTCTTTAAATTTGATTTCATATTTTCATCTTAAAATTTGAGAGTTTGTAGGGTTAACACTAGGGCTGGGTGTCGATTCTGATGTCTCGATTCTTGGTTCAATTCTCGATTTTTTTGATTACATTAAGTGAATATAGTTTTAATACAAATGCTATTGATATTTCTAAAAAATATGAACAGTAAGCATGAGTTTACAAATGGTGAATTAATAAGAAATTAAGAGCCACAGGCCTGTATTTCAAACCTAGTCTTTTTTTGCATAGAGTCCTATTATTTTTTAAACAATAATATGTTGTTCTTAATTTTTCTGGTAATCAGATGAAGGCATAAAATATTAATTTAATTTATCCTAATCAAATTGAACCTTTTTAATTCTGGAATCACCATCGCAAGCACAAAGACTGTTTACATTTCATTTGTTTACATTTTTAATGCATTATTTAAAATTAATCTGGTAATTAACTTTTCTGGTAATCAGATGAAGGCATAAAATATTAATATAATGTATCCTAATCGAATGAAAATTTAACCTTTTTAAAAACAAATTGGCAAACAAAGTGCGTTTTACTGTTAAAATTCAAAAGAAAACAAATGTTATTATTCCTTTAAAAATAAAGATTTATTAGTAGTAGTAGCAGCATTGTTGTTACATTGAGTCTTAAATGTTTGCTGATATAAATACCAGAAAATATCGATTCACGGCTTTTGAGAATTTATATCGAATCGACGTCATTTAAAAAAAACGATTAGTCGAAAAATCAGGGTTTTTTGCCAACCCTTCACTGTAAAAAATAAGTGTAATTTTAACTGTAAAATTTTGTAAAAACACTGCTGAAAAAATAGGTTAACAGTAAGTTCCCGTACTATATACAGGGAAAAACTGTAAAAGATCTAACCAGACATTTCATGTAATTTTACAGTAAAATGCTGGTAATTGTACAGTTTTTAGAAGTAAAAAATAACAAATCAATGTATAATCTACAGTCAAAAACTGTAAACTGATATTAATAGCAGTGTGTTGTTGAATTTACTGGTTTACATTCAGATTTCCTTGTTTGTAAATTACAGTTTTATACTGTAAATTTTATAGTTTTGTTCTGTAAATGTGTTTACAGTTTTACTGTAGTTTTTACAAAAATATTCTGGCAAACACAGCTTTTGTAAAAACTACAGAATTGTTTTGGCAGCCCTAGTTAACAGCACTGCTGTTATTTCTCCTGCAGGTTTACTCGCTCCAGCACAGTAAGGAGGACCGGCTGGCGTATCTGGACCATATTCCCGGCGGTGAGATCATGCTCCAGCTGCTGGGGGTTGTGTTTGGGGTGTTAGCGCTCTCCTATCTCTCGGGCTGCTATGTGCGAGTGGCTTCGCAGATCCTAGCTGTTCTCTTACCTCTGATTGTGCTGTTCATCGATGGAAACATGGGCTACTGGCACCGCAGCTGCCGCGTGGAGTTCTGGAACCAGATGAAGCTCATCGGGCAGAACGTGGGCATCTTCGGAGCGGTGCTGATTCTAGCCACAGACAGCTGAAGACCGAGGGATATAATATACAGCTGTGTACAGCAGGAGAGACCCAACATGTGTCTCGGGATAAAGAGAATAACGCTCTCAAACCCACAGAGGTGGACTACAATTCCCAGCTTGCTCTGGATCGCCATCGCAAGCACAAAGACTGTTTACATGTCATTTGTTTCCGTATTTAATGCATTATTTAAAAATTAAGAACGAGTCTTAAAAGTTAAATTAAAGTTGAATGATGAATTTGAAGGGAGTTTGGAAAGACGTTATTGTCAGTTTTGATGTTCTTAAGCTGTATAGTAATGTGGGATTTTTTCCCCCATGTTACCAACAGTTAAAATGCCATTGCATTGTTTTCTGCTTCTATTTAGTTTGCATTCCTTATACGACTTCTATAAAAACATCACAATGTCAATTAAAACATTTTTGTATGGAACCTACAAAATCTTTTGATTGTATGGTATTTACAGATAGATAGATAGGCATAGATAAACAGGCATAGACAAACAGGTAGACAGGCGTAGACAGACAAACATAGATAGATAGATAAACAGGCATAGACAAACAGATAGATAAACAGGCGTAGACAAATGGATAGATAGATAAACAGGCATAGACAAACAAACAGATAGATGGATAGATAAACAGGTGTAGACAAACATAGATAGATAAACAGGCATAGATAAACAGACATAGATAGACAAACAGA
Organism: Schizothorax lantsangensis; assembly: GCA_027422415.1. Classification (NCBI taxonomy): domain Eukaryota; kingdom Metazoa; phylum Chordata; class Actinopteri; order Cypriniformes; family Cyprinidae; genus Schizothorax; species Schizothorax lantsangensis. The sequence goes on from JAPDDO010000437.1 coordinate 17,402, forward strand.
TAGATAGATAAACAGGTGTAGACAAACAGACAGGCATAGACAGACAAACAGATAGATAAACAGGTGTAGACAGACAAACATAGATAGATAGATAAACAGGTGTAGACAAACACATAGATAGACAAACATAGATAGATAAACAGGCATAAGCCCTATTCGGACGGTAATTGTTTCTCAGGGGGACGTAAGTGATTTTCACCAGATACAGGGGGTAGTTGGTGATTTAATTGCCGTCTGAATCCAGGATGTCGGTGTTTTTCTCTCACCACCCCCGTGAAAATCCCCGGCAGAATTACCTACTGTTTTTTGACAAACACCGAGGTCGTGTGGTAATTTAATTGCCGTCCGAATCCACATCTCTGAGTTTACGAGAAGAAATCGATTCAAAATTCAGTGTTTAATCCCTTTTTGAGCACTCACGAACACCGTAACTTTGTACTTCGGTGTAATTTACATATTATTTCTGAAATGCTGGAAAGTATTTAAAAGAACAATATTAACTTCATGACTGCTCAACCACAGCGACTGGGAGCAGAAAAAGAAGAAAAGCACATACACTTTCAAATGGGTCTTTATTATGGCAGCAGCAGGTATGCAATACAATTTTAAAATGTGTATTATAAACGGATATATATCGCGTATAATTATATACAACTATAGCGCCTCTATTTTCCTATTTTTAAACAGGAGATTTAAATAATCAAATAATAAATATTATAAAATATGCTTGGAATAATAAGAATACATTTTACATAAGTATTTTAAAATACATTTTGCACAATAATAAGAATACATTTGTAAATAAAATTAATTTTATTTACAGCAGACAATCATGTGATTGGTCACGTGAGCAGCGCGTTCCTGGGTGCTGAGGATCACAGAACTCACTCCTCCACTGTGAATAAATCACCATCCGAATCCATGAGTTTTATCACTGAGGTGATATGTAAATTTATTTTTACAGACGTCCATATGAGAAACAATTACCGTCCGAAACGGGCTATAGACAGACAAACAGATAGATGGATAAACAGGCGTAGACAAACAGATAGATAGATAAACAGGCATAGATAGATAGATAAACAGGCATAGACAGACAAACATAGATAGATAGATAAACAGGTGTAGACAAACAGATAGATAGATAGACAGGCATAGACAGACAAACAGATAGATAGATAAACAGGCATAGATAGATAGATAAACAGGCATAGACAGACAAACATAGATAGATAGATAAACAGGCATAGACAGACAAACATAGATAGACAGATAAACAGGCATAGACAGACAAACATAGATAAACAGGCATAGACAAACAGATAGATAGATAGATAAACAGGCATAGACAGACAAACATAGATAGATAGATAAATAGGCATAGACAGACAAACATAGATAGATAAACAGGTGTAGACAAACAGATAGATAGATAGACAGGCATAGATAGATAAACAGGTGTAGACAAACAGATAGATAGATAAACAGGCATAGACAGACAAACAGATAGATGGATAAACAGGCATAGATAGATAGATAAACAGGCATAGACAGACAAACAGATAGATAGATAAACAGGCATAGATAGATAGATAAACAGGCATAGACAGACAAACATAGATAGATAGATAAATAGGCATAGACAGACAAACATAGATAGATAAACGGGTGTAGACAAACATAGATAGATAGATAAACAGGCATAGACAGACAAACATAGATAGACAGATAAACAGGCATAGACAGACAAACATAGATAAACAGGCATAGACAAACAGATAGATAGATAGATAAACAGGCATAGACAGACAAACATAGATAGATAGATAAATAGGCATAGACAGACAAACATAGATAGATAAACAGGTGTAGACAAACAGATAGATAGATAGACAGGCATAGATAGATAAACAGGTGTAGACAAACAGATAGATAGATAAACAGGCATAGACAGACAAACAGATAGATAGATAAACAGGCATAGATAGATAGATAAACAGGCATAGACAGACAAACATAGATAGATAGATAAATAGGCATAGACAGACAAACATAGATAGATAAACGGGTGTAGACAAACAGATAGATAGATAAACGGGCATAGACAGACAAACATAGATAGATAGATAAACAGGCATAGACAGACAAACATAGATAGACAGATAAACAGGCATAGACAAACAGATAGATAGATAGATAAACAGGCATAGACAGACAAACATAGATAAACAGGCATAGACAAACAGATAGATAGATAGATAAACAGGCGTAGACAAACAAATAGATAGATAGATAGATAAACAGGCATAGACAGACAAACAGATAGACAAACAGATAGATAGATAAACAGGCATAGACAGACACACAGATAGATAGATAAACAGGCATAGACAAACAGATAGATAAACAGGCATAGACAGACAAACATAGATAGATAGATAAACAGGTGTAGACAAACAGATAGATAGATAAACAGGCATAGACAGACAAACATAGATAGATAGATAAACAGAGATAGATAGACAGATAAACAGGTGTAGACAAACAGATAGATAGATAAACAGGCATAGACAGACAAACATAGATAAATAGATAAACAGAGATAGATAGACAGATAAACAGGCGTAGACAAACAGATAGATAGAGCAGTATTTTAAACAATAGAATAGTAAACTTCTTTAACGAACACAGTGTCCTGAGCCCGAGTCAGATTGGCTTTCTTCCTAATTACAGAACTACTGACCACATTTACACCCTACACACCCTAATCAATAAACACGTAAAACAAACTAAACACGGAAAAAATATTTGCATGCTTTGTCAATTTAAAAAAAAGCATTTGATTCTATTTGGCACGACGGACTATATTACAAACTTTTACAAAGTGGAGTAGGGGGTAAAGTTTATGACGTTATTAAATCAATGTATTCAAACAACAAATGTGCAATATTGGCAATAAACATACAGAATTCTTCACTCAGAAGAGAGGAGTGCATCAGGGCTCTAGCCTGAGACCAACACTGTTCAACATCTACATTAATGACTTGGTGCAGCTGGACCAGTCTACAGCCCCTGGACTCACTCTACAAGACAAGAACATCAAGTTCTTGCTGTACGCAGATGATCTGGTGCTGCTGTCATCCACCCCACAGGGACTACAGCAGCACCTGGACCTGCTGGAGAACTATTTTACATCTAAATGAGGGCAAAACAGAGGCCATTGTGTTTGGGTCTTCAGGGCCCCCGATTGTGATCTGGGAGATCTGGATTCCTGTAAAAAACTGTTTGTGAGAAATATGGGTGTTAACTTTGATTCAAGTTCGATAAACAGATAAATTCTGTAGTCAGATCCAGTTTCTTCCAATTAAGATTGCTGTCAAAAGCCAAGTTTTTTTTTGTCGTTTAAAGAGTTGGAGAGAGTGATCCATGCTTTTGTGTCATCACGGCTTGATTATTGTAATTCCCTTTATATGGGAATAAGTCAATCAAACATAAATCTGACTTTTGACTGGCACCCACAGATTTGATCATATCTCTCCTGTACTATACTCTGCACTGGTTGCCGGTCTGTTACAGAATCGAGTTTAAAATGTTACTGTTTGTTTTTAAAGCTCTGAGTGGAACGGCTCCTGAATATCTCAGTGATCTTTTTAACCCAAATACATCTTCTAGACCAGTGGTTCTCAAACCTGTCCTGGGGGCCACCACACATTTTGTAAGTCTCTCTCATAGGCCACACCCATTTCAAGTCTTGCAGACTCTACTAATGAGCTGATGAGTTGAATCAGGTGTGTTAAATGAGGGAGTCATACAAAATATGCTGTGGCTGGGGGTCCCCAGGACAGGTTTGAAAACCACTGTTCTAGACCAGAGGTCTTCAACCCTGCTCCTGGGGACCCACTCTCCTGGAAAGTTTATTTCCAACCGGCTTCAGCACACCTGCCTGCAATTTTCAAGCAGTCTTGAGGAGCTTGATTGGCCGCTTCAGGTGTGTTTGATTAGGGTTGTAGCTAAACTCTTCAGGATAGTGGGTCCCCAGGAACAGGGTTGAAGACCTCTGTTCTAGACCACTGAGGTCTTCGGAGAAAAGGGTGTTGATGGTCCCTAGATCTAGATTGAAGTTGAGGGGTGACCGTGCCTTTTCAATTGCTCGGCCAAAATTCTGGAATAGTCTTCCAGTCTCCCTCCGATTAGTTTCTTCAGAATCTGAATTTAAATCGAAGTTAAGAACTTACCTTTTTTTCAAGGGCTTATAACGGTCCTTAGAGTCTCTTTAGTGTATTGCGGTCAAAACTGTTCATATTTATTTGTCTTTTTATATCTCTGTCTTTTTAGCAAGGTTTGTACAGTGGTCAACTACTGTTGTTTTTATTGTGCTTTATAGATAAATATTGATTTGAGAACTACTGCCAGAACTGGGCCCTGGCGGTAAACCTCAAAAACACCAACATTATGGTCTTTCAGAAAAAGCCCAGGGGCCTCATTTATAAAGCGTGGTACGCTCAGATTTGTGCGTGCGCTTAAATCCACGCCAGCGCTCATATTTATAAAAACAGTCTTTGACGTGGAAAGGTGCGTAGCGTCACGTCCGGGTCTGAGCAGACATACGCACTTTTTATTGTCGGAGTATTGCAGGTTTTTTTAATGTAAGCTGTTCTTGCAGCTCGCTGTTGTAAGTTATGATGATTGCTTATATGTTAATGACCAGTGTTGCGCAGTAACTAGTTACTGTAATAATATTACTTTTTGCAGTAACTATTAGTGTAAATACTTACTAATAAGATTTCAGTAATAATATTACAGTTACTATCCATAAAACAGCTTAGTTACTTTTGATGCCTCGACCCGCTGATTTAAAATACAACAATCAAATAATTCATAGATTTATGTTCATAATTTTCACGACTCATGCATGTGATGAGGTGCAGCAGGTGAGCTCGGAATATTGAAAAGCTCACATTCAGCAGATAGAAATATTGCATTATATTGATTTTGTCAGGAAAAAAGATGATCTGAACACTGTTGTGTATTACTGTACTCTGCATTACATCCCTCTGATCAGCATTATATTACTACAACCCCAAATCAGAAAAAGTTGGGACAGTATGGAAAATGCAAATAAAAAAAGAAAGTAGTGATTTCTAAATTTACTTTGACTTGTATTTCATTGCAGACAATATGAACACAAAATATTTCATGTTTTGTCTGGTCAACTTCATGTCATTTGTAAATATACATCCTTTCCTGTCATTCAGACCTGCAACACATTCCAAAAAAAGTTGGGACAGGAGCAATTTAGGGCTAGTAATGAGGTAAATTGGTTAAATAATGATGTGATTTGAAACAGTTGATGTCAACAGGTGATTGTAATTATGATTTGGTACAAAAGCAGCATCCAAGAAAGGTCTAGTCCTTTAGGAGCAAAGATGGGCCGAGGATCGCCAGTTTGCCAACAAATACGTGAGAAAATTATTGAAATGTTTAAAAACAATGTTCCTCAAAGAAAGATAGGAAGAGATTTGGATATTTCACCTTCAACAGTGCATAACATAATTAAAAGATTCAAGGAATCTGGAGGAATTTCAGTGCGTAAAGGACAAGGGCGCAAGCCTAAGCTGAACAACCGTGATCTCCGATCCCTCAGGCGGCACTGCATCAAGAATCGTCATTCATCTATAAGCGATATCACCACATGGGCTCAGGACTACTTTGGCAAACCTTTGTCAAGTACCACAATACGTAGTTACATCCACAAATGCCAGTTAAAACTGTACTGTGCCAAAAGGAAGCCCTATGTTAACAGTGTCCAGAAGCGCCGTCGACTTCTCTGGGCTCGGAGGCATCTGGGATGGACCATCACACAGTGGAAACGTGTACTGTGGTCAGATGAATCAGTATTTCAGGTATTTTTTGGGAGGAATGGACGCCGTGTGCTCCGGACCAAAGAAGAAAAGGATCATCCAGACTGTTACCAGCAACAAGTCCAAAAGCCAGGGTCTGTCATGGTATGGGGTTGTGTCAGTGCCCTTGGCAAAGGTAACTTGCACTTCTGTGATGGCACCATTAATGCTGAAAAGTACATAGAGATTTTGGAGCACAATATGCTACCTTCAAGAAGACATCTTTTCCAGGGTCGTCCATGCATATTTCAACAAGACAGTGCAAAACCACATTCTGCACACATTACAAAGTCCTGGCTGCGGAGGAAGAGGGTACGGGTACTTGACTGGCCTGCCTGCAGTCCCGACCTGTCTCCAATAGAGAATGTGTGGCGCATTTTGAAGCGCAAAATGCAACAATGAAGACCCCGTACTGTTGCCCACCTTAAGACTTGTTTGCAGGAAGAATGGGACAAAATTACACCTGAAACACTTCATCACTTGGTGTCTTCAGACCCTAGACGTCTTTTAAGTGCTGTGAAAAGGAATGGCAACATTACAAAGTGGTAAATGCTTTACTGTCCCAACTTTTTTTGGAATGTGTTACAGGTCTGAATGACAGGAAAGGATGTATATTTACAAATGACATGAAGTTGACCAGACAAAACATGAAATATTTTGTGTTCATATTGTCTGCAATGAAATACAAGTCAAAGTAAATTTAGAAATCACTACTTTCTTTTTTATTTGCATTTTCCATACTGTCCCAACTTTTTCTGATTTGAGGTTGTATAATTAAACATCTTTTTGGAAAATTAAACAGTTTCTTACAAACTTATGTGATTTCATAAAATACATAATGAAATATAATTGTATATATGGGTAACGGAAACATTACTTCAAGCTACACAATTCATGAGATTAATACACTTCTGCTTGAATGTCACTGTTAATCACTATTGAGTGTTTGTAATAACTAATAATGTGGATTTTGGTCAAATGATGAAGCAGAAATATGTTATTAGTAACATTTATGTGGAAGATACACAGTTACAACTTCTGTGTGGCGTGAAGAAACAATGTAACTAGTAGTGTAACTAATTACTGTTGAAGAAACAATGTAACTAGTAGTGTAACTAATTACTGTTGAAGAAACAATGCAACTAGTAGTGTAACTAATTACTGTTGAAGAAACAATGTAACTAGTAGTGTAACTAATTACTGTTGAAGAAACAATGTAACTAGTAGTGTAACTAATTACTGTTGAAGGAACAATGTAACTAGTAGTGTAACTAATTACTGTTGAAGGAACAATGTAACTAGTAGTGTAACTAATTACTGTTGAAGAAACAATGTATCTAGTAGTGTAACTAATTACTGTTGAAGAAACAATGTAACTAGTAGTGTAACTAATTACTGTTGAGGAAACAATGTAACTAGTAGTGTAACTAATTGCTGTTGAAGAAACAATGTAACTAGTAGTGTAACTAATTACTGTTGAAGAAACAATGTAACTAGTAGTGTAACTAATTACTGTTGAAGAAAGTAACAAGTAAAGTAACAATATTACTTTTGAAAGGAGTAACTAGTAATGAGTAATAGATTACATTCTTTGAGTAACGAGCCCAACACTGTTAATGACATTAATTAGGAGTCGTTTACAAGCAGAGCTGAAACCATTCAATTGCGTGCAAGCTCAAGATCATTTATGATTCATAGATTTCACATCTGAAAGAGACGCGTATGCGTGATTTCTGTTCGTACGTTCATTCTATGATCACACGTACGCATATTCAAGATATCGTAAGATCAAATTTAGGATGGTTTCTGTGCAACATTTTATAAACACGATGCAGTACACTTACCACTTACCTTATAGTTTTATCAAGAGTAAATAGATTTTGATAAAATATGCTCTCAAAATGTACATAAACAATAATTTAAAATGCAAGTTCTCTAAATGACTCGGCAAACAAAATCGGTCAAGAAAATGATGGTTCAGTACATCAAACACACATTATCTCTTAGAATCCAGTTGTGTAGATTTAAAGCAACACTGAATAAAGCAGGCCGTGGTCAGAGGTCAGAGGTCAGGCTGGATGCTCCAGGTGTTGAGCTGCAAAACGTAAACAAAGCTTCACCGTGGATCATGCGTCACTCAGCTGCAGATCTGAACACTCCTGAGCACTGAAACACAAACTCACGTCTAATATCCTTCAGCAGGACTTTCTACAATCAGCAAGATCAAGAGACGACAGAGCTCACAAACGAGCAGTGTTGGGTTAGTTACTCAGAAAGTAATATATTACTCATTACTAGTTACTCCTATCAAAATTAATAGTTACTTTACTTATTACTTTCTGTCAACAGTAATTAGTTACACTACTAGTTACATTGTTTCTTCAACAGTAATTAGTTACACTACTAGTTACATTGTTTCTTCAACAGTAATTAGTTACACTACTAGTTACATTGTTTCTTCAACAGTAATTAGTTACACTACCAGTTACATTGTTTCTTCAACAGTAATTAGTTACATTACTAGTTACATTGTTTCTTCAACAGTAATTAGTTACACTACTAGATACATTGTTTCTTCAACAGTAATTAGTTACACTACTAGTTACATTGTTTCTTCAACAGTAATTAGTTACAGTAATTAGTTACACTACTAGTTACATTGTTTCTTCAACAGTAATTAGTTACACTACTAGTTACATTGTTTCTTCAACAGTAATTAGTTACACTACTAGTTACATTGTTTCTTCAACAGTAATTAGTTACACTACTAGTTACATTGTTTCTTCAACAGTAATTAGTTACACTACTAGTTACATTGTTTCTTCAACAGTAATTAGTTACACTACTAGTTACATTGTTTCTTCAACAGTAATTAGCTACACTACTAGTTACATTGTTTCTTCAACAGTAATTAGTTACACTACTAGTTACATTGTTTCTTCAACAGTAATTAGCTACACTACTAGTTACATTGTTTCTTCAACAGTAATTAGTTACACTACTAGTTACATTGTTTCTTCAACAGTAATTAGTTACACTACTAGTTACATTGTTTCTTCAACAGTAATTAGTTACAGTACTAGTTACATTGATTTTTCAACAGTAATTAGTTACACTACTAGTTACATTGTTTCTTCAACAGTAATTAGTTACACTACTAGTTACATTGTTTCTTCAACAGTAATTAGTTACACTACTAGTTACATTGTTTCTTCACGCCACACAGAAGTTGTAACTGTGTATCTTCCACATAAATGTTACTAATAACATTTATATTTTGTTATGTATTTGATCAAATCACATAAGTTTGTAAGAAACTGTTTAATTTTCCAAAAAAGATGTTTAATTATAGTAATATAATGCTGATCAGAGAGATGTAAAGCAGAGTACAGTAATACACAACAGTGTTCAGATCATCTTTTTTCTTGACAAAATCAATATAATGCAATATTTCTATCTGCTGAATGTAATATTTTCTATATTCCGAGCTCATCTGCTGCACCTCATCACATGCATGAGTCGTGAAAATTATGAACATAAATCTATGAATTATTTGATTGTTGTATTTTAAATCAGCGGGTCGAGGCATCAAAAGTAACTAAGCTGTTTTATGGATGATAACTGTAATATTATTACTGAAATCTGATTAGTAATTAGTTACAGCAAAAAGTAATATTATTACAGTAACTAGTTACTGCCTACCACTGCAAACAAGTAATGCAACATTTTTCAGAGCAAGGAAAAATTATCCATATTGAATTCACAGGATTGATTATTAATTATAGAGCGCTGCAGTGATGGCATATTTTTGTAGGCTAACCTAGTTCCCTCATCAAGAACCTAATGGATTATTGCAGAGAATAAACTGCAGAGTTTTTGGTTATTGTATGTTTTGTTCAGAATGATAATCATCACAAACAAAACTTTTATGACTTTTGAAGCCTAAATACAGTCGTGCCAGAAAGCTAAACCTGGAAATAAACAAACTACACCATGATCACTTGATTTCAACCATTACGCTTCAGACACCTTTCTTCTGAAAACATCTAGTAGTGTGTAGATGAGTTACATGTGCAGCTTGATGTTGTTTAATGTCTCTGACCATCTCTGTGAACTCATTTAAACACTTGCAGCCAGTGTTGGGGAACGTTACTTTTAACAGTGATGCGTTACAATGTTGCGTCACTCTCTATAAAAGTAACTAATTATGTTACTTTTTATGGAAAGTAATGTGTTGTGTTACTTTTGAGTTACTTTGTAAATCTGGGCAGGGCTTGCTTGCTTGTTTTTAATATAAAAAGTTATTTTTACAAACATAAAAGCCCTTTCACACTGATAGTGAAGTGAATCCGGCTCAGACTGAAGATGTAGATTCATGTCTGTACAGTAGAGGACGCAGATCAAACTAATCACATGAAGAATATGACACAGTTCAACAATATTCAAAAATCAAACACAAATGTGTCATTTATGCTTATTAGTATGATTGAATTGGATCATCGAAGGTGACATTGGTTAATAAAATGGGATTAAATACATAAATGATATTTGTCTTATTTAACATATTTAATTATTGCATGTTTGCATAATATTCAGAGTTTGCATTTAACAGATTTATCAGGCATGTGCAGAGGGGGTGGGGGGGTGCACCTGCCCCTTTTCCCCTTGATGCCCAAAGTGCCCTTTTGTCAAGGCAATTATTATTTTATTTTATTTTTATGTAATTAAACGCCCTTTTGTGAAGGCCTGCCCAATCTAACTATTAGTAAAATTAATTAATAATAGTTTAGCCGTAAATTAAATTATCCACATGATGACCTGACGATCTCATCCGGGACGACCCCTCATGTTCAGACACCTTTAGGATGCCTTCAATAACGTCCACGGCTGCCGGTGAGTGGAGTTCTCAGCGGAGCGGTGTGCTTGTAAACTTATATTATTGAATTATTATTATTTTACGTGAACGGCGTGAACAGATCATGCACAGCTGTTGTTTATATTGCTGTGTGTAGCCTGTGGAAGCACGGTTAGCTCTGCAGCAAGGGGCTACAATATTTTTGTTCAATGTTTTCCTAATGACAATTGGTTTATAAAGGCTACTACGAACACCCTTTTCCCATTTTTATCACAGAATAATTCAGGAAATATATTTTATAGTTTCTATACTAAATGATATGTTAATCAGTACAGCATTTTTCATATAGTTTATTTATTTATTACCTGAAGATAACTTGAAAAACACAAACCATATATTTTCACAATCGTGTATTTATTATCTTCACGTTTCATCAGTAAAAACGTTTCTGCTTTTTATTCAGCTCAGCTTTCCTGCACGTCATAAGTTTCTGCGAGCAGGGTTCCTACACATTTTTCATTCCAAAACTCCATACTTTTCCAGACTCAAATTTCCAAACCTCTCGGTAGATTTTCAGACCATATTTAAAGGGTTACTCCACCCTAAAATTAAAATTTTGTCATTAATCACTTACCCCCATGTCGTTCCAAACCCGTAAAAGCTTTGTTCATCTTCGGAACGCAATTTAAGATATTTTGGATGAAATCCGGGAGGCTTGTGACTGTCCCATTGACTGCATAGTAAATTGCTCTGTCAAGGTCCATAAAAGGATGAAAAGCATCATCAGAATAGTCCATCCAACATCAGTGGTTCAATCTGAATTTAATGAAGTGACGAGAAAACTTTTTTTGCGCAAAGAAAACAAAATGTCTTTATTCAACAATTCATCTCCTCTGGTTCAGCGTAGCGCCATTTTTGAGAATATCCGCTGGACGCAAGCAGCGTACGCTCTTCTGTGTCAGCCGTATACTGGAAGATGGACTATCTGACGATGCTTTTTATACTTTTATGGACCTTGACAGTGCAATTTACTATGCAGTCAATGGGACAGTCACAAGCCTCCCGGATTTCATCCAAAATATCTTAAATTGCATTCCGAAGATGAACAAAGCTTTTATGGGTTTGGAACGACATGAGGGTAAGTGATTTTAATTCATTTGATTTAAATTTTTATTTTGGGGCGGAGTATTCCTTTAATATAAATGGTTCATACAGCATTATATTTGGTATATAGTACAGTCATCTGTAAATATTTTTATTTTCTCAGGGTTTTTCATTGATTTTCTTAAAATAACAAAATAAATTAAAAAAATACAGACTTTTACATGCACACAAGAAACTTTTTTTGTGCCCTCAAGAAACTATTCACACGTGCATGGGAATGTTTTGCATGCTTATGCATTACAATTTCTAGTTTTATATAACCTATTTCCTTTGTGCATCACTGCCATCTTACTATGAATAAAACGATAGCATTGATGCACATGAATTAACAGAGATCTACCTGCTCAAAATGTAGATTTTTCTTTATGTTAGAACCCATAATATCAAGGCCTAATGTCCAATTTAACACATCCTCTGTGGTGCTGGAGAAACTATGACAGGAAATGGGCTGATGGCATAACATTTGCCAAGTTGATGGGTCTATAAAAAAAGACTGGTACTGTAAAAAAAGTGTTTAAGATTTGGCTTTCATTGGGCAATATGCCATCTTTTAAGGCCTTAAGTCTCTTTAATGCATAGTCTGTGGCAGCCAAGAAACCACACCGCGAAATGGGCTGATGGCACAACAGGTGGCTCTGTGTGCATTGTCCTATATGCTAAGTTTTTTTTTATCTTTGCAAAGGCCCTATTTTTTATTTTTGCAAAGATCCTTGAGGCAATGTAATATGGTGCTAAACCCAAAATGCTTATAACCTGCCTTTTGCATAATGAAAAAGTGCACAATGAATTAATTCATTCATTTGACGATCACTAAAGAATCACTAAACAGCTGCCATGAAACCTTACTTCTTGTATGATAAATTTATTTTCATTAAATTCTAAATTTTCTATTATAAAAAACTAAATAAGAGAACAAGTCTGGAAACACAAATATTTTTCCATACTCTGCTTTCATTTTCCATACTTTTCCAGACCTGGAAAATACTTAAATCAAATTCCATACTTTTCCAAACCCCGTAGGAACCCTGTGCGAGAGCGCCCTCTGGCTTCGAGTATGAATGAAACATGCACTGCACGAGTGTTCAGCTCTCCTGATATTCATATCTCCTCATTTTGGATATGAATAAAACGTCAGGTCATGTCTCTTTAATTTAAATCTAGAAACCTCTGTGAAAACACCTGCTTGAGCTTGAATAAAGTGCCGGGGACGAATTTACATTTTATTAAAATTAATATTAAATATTAAAAATGCAGCTAATGTAGTTCTACACACATCAATAAAAACAAAGGTGCTTGTTCTCTTTCGTTCTTGCTGTTTAATTGAGAAAAGTTTAAAGCGCGTCAAGGTGTCTTGTCTTTTTTATGTTATCTGAAAAAACTATTCATACTTTGAACTATTATTATTACAGTATTTATTTAAAAAACACCTTAAAAATAATGATCACAACACTGGTAAAACAGGCTTATACTGATTTTCTCGTCCTCTGAATTATACTTATCAATCCTGTTTTTATAATCATTATCATTCAAAAAATGAATAAATTCAGAATAGAATTCTATTTTAAATAAGACAGGAATATTTTTTTTCTACAACAACAACAACAATAGTGTTTACAACAGCAACACCACCATACCCTGTAAACACAATAACAATAATAATAATAATATCATTCCAGAGTAATTAAGAGGTGCAAAAAATGTCTTTAACATTTAAACTTAAAATGATCTTTTCTGTTCTGTTTCTTTCTCAAACCTGCGTCATGGCATTTGCTGCTGTATCACAGAAGCATCCATGTCGATACACATATCAGCAAGAAGCACAGCCCTATTAAAAGCTGTTCCATGTGCCCCTTTTATACTTTGAGCACCTGCCCCTCCAAAGGTGTCTGCACGGCCCTGTTATACACGAATTAGGCCTACTTCTGTTATTTAAATGTCTGTAACACATAAATAATGATGTGTGGTTGAAAAGACTGTTTGTGTTGCTCTTTCTGGATCAGCAGCAGCATGAATGCAGGTATTAATGTCTTTAAGACACTTACAATGTGAGACAGTGTGAGCAGCGCGTGTTTTGTCGCCACCCATATCAGTGAATAACAGCATTCACATCGGAAGCGTGATGATGGCTGACCCTCTGATTCATTAACATGGGCAGCAACAAAACATGATTCTCACCATTCACTGACACTCGCGATGTTAAACAGTCCCAATAGACATATCTGAATCGTTGTCATTCAGGAATAAGATCGCGTGGGTGTTTGAAGCAAGATTGTAGTTTTTTAATGATTAATGGTGCAGCTCTAATATAAACACCACTGCAAAATGTTTTGCGAGGATATTTTCACGCTCTCGCGAGATCTCGTCACATCCCTATTAACTATACCTTTATGTATAAAGTCAACAAATAAATTTAAATAAAATAAAATAATGAAAGGCCTTACTAAATCACAATTACTTAAGTATACCAAATAGATATGCAGTTTTTACAGCTTTTTTGTTTGTACTGTCCTTAATGGTGCTTATATAGGCTAAGTTAGATATCTAATTCCTTAAGTACCACAGAAAAAAAGAGGCTTCTGATTGCTGAATTTACAGCGATGAATATGAAACTTAACAAGTATAATCAAGAGATTAATTATGTAAGCCTCATTTTCAAACTTCTTGTCACAGTTCAAAAAAACAAATATTACATGTTCATAGAGTAAAAGAAAGTTGCACAACACTTTGTCATTTATAAATCTAGAAACCTCCCACCATAACCTCTTCGTATATTGACAGTGCCAGAAAATATGAGGTACTGTTTCAGGGTGTCTTGAGCAGAATGAACAATTTACATCTATATCTTCAATAAATCTGGTTAAAAATGCTTAGCAGGGTAATATTTATGCACAATCTTAAATTAAATTTCTTTAATTTTATTTGTAATTAGATATTTATTAGGTAATACCCAAACTTTCCTCCAATTGATATTTCTGAAAAACTTAGACCAATAGAAAATAGCACTTGTCTTACTGACTATTTCTTTTTGAAACAATAAACGTATAGCCTTATTATTATTATTTTTTTCTAGATGAAAAACAAATTCTGCCACAGAAAGTATCAGCAGGGTGAAGTAAAGAAGCATGTTTAGAGTATGAAATACCTATACATAAAGACACGATACTAGAAGAAATAGCTTCAATTACAGAGGCATATTCTTTTGGGGTTACAGGGAAATTAAAATATGAAAGAAATTCATCATAAATCATTAAATACCCCTGAGAATTCAACAACTGCCCTACCAAAAGAATCCCTTTATCAAACCAGGTTTTCATAAATATACTCTTGTGTTTATTATACAGAATATTAGAATTATTCCAGATATAATTCTGGTGTGGAGAACAATTGTGCTTGTAAATTAACTTCCACCCCAAAAGGACTTGACTGTGAAAAGCTGACAATTTAACAGGCAATTTTTCAATTTTGTAATCAACACATTAACAAAAATGAGAGACCACCAAGTTGGTCAAAAACAGTACTAGATACTGAATTCCACACAGAAGAAGGGTTTTTCAAGAAATACTTCAGCCAGTTAATTTTAAAAGTGTTACTTAAGATTGAAAAATCTAAATAATCAATACCACCATTTTTATATAAATTAACTATCACAGATTTTCTAATATAATGCACATTTTTTTCACAGAAAATTTAACATTGTTTGATCAATTATCTTATTTATTTTAAATAGTTCTTGTTTCTTGATGCAGAAAAGCACATTTGACCAACAGGAGTGTCACAGGGATTAAGAAAAGATGCAGTAACTGTTGAAGAGTACCTACAGTTTTTAAGAAGCATACACAAACCAGAAGGAATAGCTCCCATAACTACAGCCAATTCTTTTGGAGTTACAGGTATTTGGTATTTCGAAAGAAATTCTGAATACCTGAGCAAAAGATCTTGATTGTTAAACAACTGCTGCATCAAAACCAAACCATTACTAAACCAGTTATCATAATACAGATATTTGTTTTTAAATAAAATGTTCTTATTGTTCCAAATAAAACACCTCTGTGGTGAAAAATTATGTTTATAAATTAAAGCCCATGCTAAAAGAACCTGTCGATGAAAGTTGGAAAGTTTGATTGGGAGTTTTGATATATCATAATTACACATTAAAAGAAAAGGAAGACCACCAAATTGTGAAAAAATAAGTTGAGGAAAAGCATTCCAAATAGAGGTTGGCTTAGATAGGTATTGCTTCAGCCAATTCATTTTAAATGTATTGTTAAGGGAATCGAAATCAATTAAATTAAGACCACCATTATTATATGAGTTTAATATGACTGATTTTCTTATATAATGAGTTTTGTTTTTCCATAATAATTTTATTAAGACATCATTAATTATTTTACATGTGGGTTTATCCACAAAGAGAGATTGAGCTGCTTTGGTCAGCAGTGTTCTGCCTTTTAAAGACAAATCTCGTTGTAACCAGCAATTGCATGGTCTTTGTGTTTTTGCGATAATAGGTGTAAAATTGGCTGAGCACCTATACTCATCTTTAGTTATTTGTATCCCAAGGTATGTTAAACTATTTTTGACAGCGATACCCTCAATTGAGGCAACAGAGCAATTTTTAATTGACAGCAGTTCACATTTATTAATATTTAAATGTAATCCTGAAGCCTCAGAAAAAGGTCGGAGAATACTCAATGCTACAGGCATTTGTGAAGAATCCTACAAAAATAAAGCAGTGTCGTCTGCTAATCGGCTTATTATAATTTTATTGTTTCCAATTGTGATACCTTTTAAATGGCTACTTTTAATATGCATGCTGAGGAACTGTGTTGCAATTAAAAACAGATATGGGGAAACTCCTCGATTTAAAAAGAATCTAGGTGACGTGCCATTACTCAGTTTAATTGATTCCGTTTATGTAGAGCATTTTAATCATTCTACAGAATCAATCGCCAAAGCCAATTTTTTCAAGAGCCTGAAATAAAAATGCGTGTTCCAATGTATCAAAAGCTTTGCAATAATCTAAAAAGATGATAAAACCATCACGATTACATACTGTACTGCGCTTCGCTGTTCAAAATGCATGACGTCATCGAGCTATAGTCTGCAGCGCCGCCCCCTTTCGGAGACAAACAGCGTCACACTTTTCATAAGTGAAAGTAAAATGCAGTTCTTACATTTTGTTGAAGACGGAAGACATTTTACCTGGACTGTTTTGTAAGTTGAACGTTTAAACAATTTATATTTTCTTATAGCCTATCTAACAAATGCATACTGAAATTTGTTCACTGACTTTTCAGTAAATAGTTCAAATTGAGTAAAGATACTGTATGGTGGATTCGTCAGTACAATAACGATAGACTTACATGTGCACGAGATGTTTGGGCAAAACGTAAAGTAAAATTTACCAGAACTTGATAATATATATAGTCAAGGGCGTAGTTTTGGTTTCAATATTGGGGAGGTTGAAGTGTCAACTGTTTTAGTAGAGTCCCGGGTCATGCTCACTCATAAGGTTTATTTATTTATTTTTGTGAAATGGTCTTTTGTGCTATCATCTATGCAAAGTTGGTGCAATAAAGTAACATCATAGTTAACAAATGTTTACTTAGGATATATCTATGTAATATATTATGTATTTAGACACTTAGGCTATAGTTTGACAGAATGTTCTAATTCAACACGCCATGGGAAGTCAATCTAACTTAACATTTTCTTATATTGACATTGTTACGTAGCCGACGTAGCTGCACCACCACAGCTCCCTGTCAGGCTCGCACAATTAACTTAAGCACACGAGGTCTTATTTTAAAAATAGAGCACCTCAACCCCGCGTCTAACAAGGTGCCCGGAGTGTCCTCTCCCACTATCAATTTAAATAAACAAGCATCAAGGTACAAAAATGTGTTGAATAATCAAAAAGAGTATTTATTAATACATTAATAAGAGACAAAAGGAAAACATAACATTCAGGAGGGGGGATAAGGCCAAAATAATAAACATAACTCCCAAGCTAACTACTGCATGAACCTCTTTCCTAACAAAATAAAGATAAAAGAAGAAACAGACTCTTACCTCCCTACTAGCCTCAAAACAGGAGAAAACTGAAGACAAAACAAAAAGCGGCTCCCTCCTCCCTACCCAAGTCTCCTTACACAAAACAGTCAGTTCAACGAACTGCCACACCATCATTTGTATGACATCAAAATAACAACAAGCTTGGTAACACAACGCTACAAAGTAGACCACCAAGCAGGGAGAGAGGAGAACTCGTGGAGAAATCTTCCAAGCAGGCTTAAATCAACCGAGCAGAAACGCCACCACGCCGCCGCTGACGTCACCGTAACTCCGTGCACCTGTGCGCGCTAATCAGCGCTAATAGGAGAAAAAGAAGAGAGAAAAGATCCACAACACAATAATAATCAAACAAAATATACACAACGTAAAAACAACCACATACTCATTAAATAAAACACACATGTAACAATATTGTTTATTTAACAGTTCATCAGGCTCTTAATGATTTAATCTATGACATCTTTTGGAATAGGCTATCTGAAGGCCATGTACCATAGTTCTTAACTGTGGCATTTCTTATAATAAGACTAGCCTGTTAATCATTACCAGGCCAATAATGACTTTATTTTTAAAATGAATCAATATAGCATTTGTTATGAAGAAACAACCGCCTGCACATTCAGAACCAATAGCTACAACATGCCACAGTTGAAATACAAATCTATTCCCTTAACAGATTATTTCATATAAATTCTACATCAAGTTAGACTAAATTTTACACAATAAATAAGCCTAAAATAAAACGAGATAAATTCTAGTAAAGGTGAACATGAGTAGCCTACTTTAAAAAAGATTTTAGTGCTGGTTTTAGTAGACTGTTTTCTCCTCTTTTCATCAGTCTTTGTAGTTTATTTGCCTTCTTTAGATAATGTTGGACTTTTTCCATAGCATTATAAAGTGGGTGTTGTGTTTCTCTAAATAATTCAGATAGATCACACATTTGACCAATTATTTGACCAATAATTTAGTGAATGCATATAACATATGAATACATATAAAATAAAATAAAGAATTTGTGATATATGAGAAGGCCTACAACGACTTGTATGCAGATCAGTAATGTTTGTTAGGAACATCAAGGACATAATTAAGGATTTGGAATGCTGCAATATTTCATAAACAATTATTTCAGTTTTTGTTTTACATTACAAACCTAGTTCTTCATAGCTTTATTACTACAACATAACTACAACATTTATATGGCTTTCAGCTTCTTCATTTACATTTACATTTATGCATTTAGCAGACGCTTTTATCCAAAGCGACTTACATTGCATTCAAGTTACAGTTTTACATTTTATCAGCTCTTGCTTTCCCTGGTAATCGAACCCATGATCTTGGCGTTGCTAGCGCCATGCTCTACCATTTGAGCTACAGGAAAGCATAGAAACCATTAACTATTCTTCAAAAGCATTAATGATCTAAATCTCAGAATTTTTCAGGTCATCACAAAATAAATAATTTAAATACATCAAATATAATTTATGCATGTCATGTACACTGTTTTGCATAAGTATTTCTATTGTGTACAGCTAACTATTTTTGTTTTTGCAGTTTGGACTCTAATGAATAAATAACCTAAATTTTCTTGGGTGAAAATGTCATGAACAAGGGAAAATGATGTATCAGGTGAGTAACTCATTTTCCTCTATTATTTTGTAAATGAAAGATATTTTAATTGACAGTATGCTGGTTTGGTGTTATTTAGAGCTTACAGAACACAGGGGTGATGCGAGCGGGAGAAGATGATGAAGATCTTCGACTGCTGTTGATCGGTAAAACCGGATCAGGGAAAAGCGCCACAGGAAACACCATCTTTAATGATCCCGTGTTTGAGTCACAATTGAGCTGTACATCAGTGACCAGAGTCTGTCAAACACACACTGATGTTGTAAATAACAGGAGAGTGACAGTGATCGATTCTCCAGACTTCAGATTCTCCACTGACAGAAACATTGATTCAGATTCTGAGCTGAAGAAAGCTCTTGAACTATGTTCACCAGGAGCTCATGTCATCCTTCTTATTCTGTCTTTAAGCACTTTCACTGAGCAGGAGAAGGATTTTATTGATTGGTTTGAGCAGAAGTTTGGTCAGGAAGCTCTCAGATTTACTCTAGTGCTCTTCACTCATGCAGACCAGAGACACGTGAGATCACTAGGAGAAATGATCAGGGGAAATACTCAATTATCTGACTTTATTAATCGATGTGGTCAGAGATATTATGAGTTTAACATTAAAGCTCCAGCAAACAGACAGCAGGTGACTGAACTCGTGGAGAAGATCAATAGACTGGTGTTTGAAAACAGAAACTCCTGCTACACACCTAAAATGATGCTGGAGAACAAGAGGAGAAGCAAGGAGGAAGAGAGGAGAGCAGAAGAGCAGAAGAGAAGAGAGGAGGAGATGAGAACAGAGGAAGAGATGAGAGAGAGGAGAAGAGAGGATGAAAGGAGAAAGAGAGAACACCAAATGCAGTTAGTCAGAGTCAGAACAGAGACAGAAAAATGTGTGAAGAGAGAATTTGAGCAGAAATTACAGCAGGAAAAAGCTAAGATACTGGAGAACAAAGAGAAACCTAAGAATAGGGTGAAAAAGTTGAAATATGTTGGTGTATTTATGGTTTGTGCTGTAGTGACGGGAGGTGTTTTAATGAGCAAGGAAGACTCTTCACATGGATGGACACTCATTACTGGAGGGTTAGCAGCAGCTGCAGGGGTTATCATAGGAATTTGCTGGAAATCGATGTAGAAGATTCAGTACAAAACAAACTGTTCATCTTCTCATAAGCATCCCAGCACTGTTAGACTGTTATTGCTGAACACAGCAGGTGTCATGTGTGGTGGTGTATTTGCAAGAGCAGTGATTTATCACATCGGAGGAGAAAATCTGCTTTCTGTGTTAGCTGGAGCTGCTGGAGCTTTCACAGCAATACACTGGAGCTCTTAATTAAAAAAACCCACTAAAATCTTTATTGATATCTAAATGTTATGAGATCTAAAAAATAATTATATTATACAAATATGCTAGTGTGTTGCCAATAGTGTCCTATATTATTCAAGAGCTCAGTGTGTCATGTGATTAATTGGGCAGCTTTGTTACAACTGAAACTAAAATGAATAAAATGTCCAAACTTCTACCTTGACTGCCTTGTGTGCTCATTAGGTTTGTTCTTTAAAACACTTATATTCATTTGATACTGTAATGATTCCACTGGAGGCGAGCGTAGTGATGAAGCCAAGTGCAGTTTATTTACAAAAGTGATTTTCAAAATACAAACATAACCCAAATGAAGACTTGACTTGAACAAACTAGACTCACCGACAGCAGGTTACAACATCAATACACGACAAGAACTAAAGGAAAGGACATGGCTAGGGTCACATGACAAGAACAAACCAATGGGAAACAAGACACATGACATGACTAGGACAACCAATCAAAACATGAAACATTGAACAAGGGAAACAATAAAGTTCGACTTTAAACGGCGCTGCACAGAATGGTCAGTGTATGACATCAAAGTACCGCGAGAGCCATTCGAAAGCATAGGATCCATCGGCTCTCTTATCGCTCTCGTGGTACTGTGATGTCATACACTGATCATTCTGTGCAGCGCCGCTTAAAGTCGAACGCGCCTAATAGCATGAAGACAAGAGGGCAAGGGAAGCATGAAACAAACAGGAACCATAACAGAACTTCAAAATAAAAGACACGAAAACAAGAACATGAAACAAAACCCAAAACAGACCTTACAGATACATTGCAGCTGGAAATGTGTACATTTAACTTTGAATTCATAAATTGTGGAATAATAATATTTTTAAAAAGAAAAAGAAAACTTTATATTAGGTATAATTTGTGAGTGTTTTGGTGCAGGTTATCAAGCTTATTATAACATTATTGATACAAAAGATTGGCACAATAGTGTATAAGATCACATGATTAACCAGCCTGAAAGCAAATATTGAATATCTGGTCACCTGATCTGTGCTGTAAGATGTATTCCACAGTCAACTAAATTTAAATTTTCATATTTGTAATACACAAACATATGGTACATAAACATAATGTCTGCTTCACAGTTTATTTTAACTTTCTGTACAGTTAAACCAAATTAGACCAAAAAAAAATAAATAAAACAAAACAAAATAAACAGATACCAAATAGCCCATGGGCTGTAAATCATTAATCTGATAAATCATACTGCACACAATAACTTAAATGCATTTTTAAGCTGTTTATTAATGTGGCACGAAAGATCTCAGATTTGCATTTATTTATTTAGCTGACATTTGTATTCAAAGTGACTTACACATTGGGAATAAGCTTTGTCATTAACAACAATATTCATAAAACTTTAAACTAGATTTGACAAGCTAGAGGAGAGGTGAAATGCAGGAAAACAACTTTCAGGAATTTTTTGTGCTAGCTGTTAAATGCCTGTCAGCAAACAGTTCCACCAGCAACTGCACCACCAGCAACTGCACCAGCAGCAACTAGACCACCAGCAACTGCACCAGCAGCAACTAGACCACCAATAGCTGCACCACCAATAGCTGCAATACCAACTACACAAGCAACTGCACTAGCACCGATAACAACACCAGCTATGATATAAAACCATTTCCGATACGTGGAACGAAATTTCTTAAATCCACTGCTTGTTTCTTGTTCTGCTTTCGGTTGACCTTCACTCTCTGCACTGTTTATCTCATTAGTCTCCACACTGTCAATTTCATCTTGTCTTTGTTGCTTCTCTTGTTGTTTTGACACATTGTTTTCCCTCCATATTTGTGCTTCAAGACTTTCTAGTTTTGACTTAAACTGAGCTTCACACTTTGCCCTTGTTTTCTCTTCTGTCTCCTTTCTTACTCTCTCAATCTCCTCTTGCATTTGTTTCTCCTCCTGTTTTCTCTCCTCTTTCTCTCGGTGTTTTATCTCCTCTTCCTCTCTCTGTTTTTCCTCTACCTCTTTCTGTCTGTGCTCTTTTTCCTCTTGTCTGAATCTCTGAGCATCGTCAAACATCTGATTACTGTAATGTCCTCCATTCTGCTCTATCATTGTGTCAATCTTCTGCAGTAGATCATTCACCTGCTCTCTGTTTCCCCTTTTTTTATTGTTGAAGACGTGAAATCTGCCTCCACATTCATCAACTAGATGTCTTAATGCATGACTCTTCTCAATTAGTTTCTTTATGCTCTTTCTTTTTAACTGATCTCCATGAGTGAAGAGAATGATGGAGTATTTTAACACCTCCTGACCAAACATCAATTCAATCATCTGAGGTATCTCCACCTCCTGCTCAGTGAATCTCATATTCACAGGAAACACAATGAGAAAAGCATGAGGACCAGGACTGGATATATAAACACTTCTCGCTATCTCTGTCATTATCTGCTCATGATCCATCTTTGTGTCAAAGAATCCAGGAGTATCAACTACAGACACTGATCTGCCTGAAACAGTGGCGTGTTTCACTGAACATTCACTGGTTACTGCATTCATACTCATCTGTGATCTGAACTCTTTCTGTGCCAGTATTGTGTTTCCAGCTGCACTTTTCCCAACACCAGTTTTGCCCAGAAGAACAATTCGTCTGGGTGAGAGTCTGGAGACATGACTGTCTTGTTCAACTTTCTTTGGTAATTTTCTCTTCAGTGGATTCAGCCTATTGGCATCTTTTACTGTTTGAAAAAGAAAAACAAAAAGTTAATATTTTCAACACATACTCACTACATGTGGACATTTTCAAATTTGACAGCCCTAGTTAGCACAAAAAAATGAACAATAGTGCTTCTGTTCTATTCACACTCAGTCTTAATTTGTGTTATCATGCATAGTCTTTAGTTATTGTAGAAAGTGTCTACAGGTCATTGTTTTTCTATATATTCATTGTATATGTCGCACGGGACAGAAATGACAATAAACTAAATCTGAATTTGAATCAAACTTTATACTGTTATTCCCCTCTATAATGATGTCTTGCTGAGCTTTACAACTGCACTTGGAACTCTGAACAGTGTCAGTGAGAAAAGAAACTACACTTGTCACCTATTTAAAATAATAATAATAATAATACATCAAAATTGTATCAAAAAATCTATTTGGTATTTGCTTTAAAAAGACTCACCCATTGTCTTAACGCATGTTAGGAATTTTGTAATAAGCATTTTAACTTGTCTTGTATGTTCTTTTTTCTTGTTGTTGAACACATGGTATCTCTGGTCATATTTTTGAATGAGTTTCTTCAGTTGTTCAGTCTCACTGACGAATTCTTGTATTGTCATGTTTTCATCCTCCAGTTGATCTCCTCCAGTGAAAAGAATCCAGGTTTTTTCCAAGCGGTTTTGTCCCAGCAGCTTCTCAATCTTCTCCACAGTTTTTCTCTCTTCTTCAGTGAATCTGTCAGCTTTGATGACCAGCAGAAACACACAGGGACCAGATTCACATTCCTGGAAAATGTTCTGATATTTTAACTGAATCTCACTCTCAGTCTGATCAGTGTCATAGTATCCTGGTGTGTCATAAACAGTGATTGAGTATCCACAAACAGTATTAGATTGCTTAGAAGCAACTTTTGTGACAGATTCGGGACATTTCTTTGATATGAAAGCTTGCCGTCCCAGTATTGTGTTTCCTGTTGCACTCTTCCCAGCTCCTGTTTTTCCCAGTAGGACCAAATTCAGACCTTCATTCATTTCTTCCATTGTCAAAAAGTGCTGAGAAAAGAATAAACATATTTGAAAATCTCACACATTTGCAGTATTTTTTTTTTAAGTCCACATGAATGATTACGGTAAATGAATGCTACATAATTTCTGTGCAATCATTTTTTGCTGTATCTACATATTTTTAGTTCTTGACAAGTAACTGCATTCAAGCAATTTTCACACATTTTCAGATTAAGTTTAAGATTAATTTTACTGTGCTCTCCATAACTGAAATGTATGTCTATACTGACTGGTATATAGAGTAAACATAAAAGCGTAACATGAGATGCAAGAACAAAAGCAAAAAATGTTTGAGCAACAATCCAGATTGATTAGTTGAAGTAAAAGGCATACATGTTCACTCAAAAAAATGAAAATGTGCTGTTAATTTACTCACCCTCAGGTCATCCAAGATGTAGGTGAATTTTTTCTTCAGAAGAACAGTAAAATAAACCTGGTTTTGTCATCATTACTGTGAATTGATTGGTCTGTTAACCCAAGTTTATGTCTTCTTAATGATGATTCTGATCTCTGTATTAGTTCAATGCAAAAGAGAATGTTGTTTGCTGGTTTTACAGCTGTGAAGAAGACAATAATCCAGAACTGGTTTACACCACACATGTGTAGAAAAACATATTGGATCCGTAGCCTCCTGCAAATAGTGACGTGTGAATGTACAACGGCGTGAGTCGGTGGGGCCAAGCCTTCGACCATTGATGCTTGGCAGTGTTTTTTGATGGATATACGATGTTATGTTGTGTTATGTATGAAAAAAAAAAAAAAAACTAGAAGAACAGTAAACAAGCTTTTTAGCTGAAACTATGCTCTTTGATGATTCATAAAATGCAAGTCAGCGGCTGCACGCCTTTGAGAATAAAATCAAGGAACACAAAATGAATACCTGTGGCTCCTGACAATATATTGAGGTCTTATGGACCCATGGACTCTTTTCACAGACTTTGAGGATGTTTTTCGGCAATAATTTTATGTGTACCCTAATTTTTTAACGTGAGGGTGTTTTTAATGCAATGTTTTTCTTCTCTGACTTCCGTGATATCGCTCGCTCTCTTTCGTTCTCCGTGTTTTGGAAATTAGTTAAGGTTAAATAATAGACTTTATAATATATATTTCAAATGCAAAGCAGAACACAAAAATCTTTTATGTTTTAGGATCTCCATATACTTAGCACATAGCACTTTATCCTGTTATAATTTACTTCCGCGTTCCAAACATGGAAATGTGAAAATGGTCCTTGGGAATCCACTAAAAACATCGGATCAACAAAGCTTACTCCACGCTATTGAATACCGAAGTACGAGTAGGCTATTACTTGACAAAAGTGTATTAAAATCACACGATGTTCTTTTCGTCAGATTTTCACATTTGAGGAAGTTTGCAGTCAAAAACGAAACTGAACGAAAATCATCCATTGTCCGTGAAAAGTAATACTACTAATTGCAATACTTCCACGATAGCCTATATACAGGTTTAAGATTTTATATAATTGTGTAAAACCATATCATTACGCTAAAATAAAGGTGAGCCTATTCCAAATAAACTGTAAACCATGGCGCAGATAGAGACACTCATCAGCTGTAGGCTACTTATTATAGAGTTATTTAATTGAAACTTACCTCACTTTTTTTTTTTTTTTGGAGCTGAGATCAAGTTTCGAATTGTCTGCAGACTACGCTGTTGATAAGTTCCTTCGCTTTAAAATTATGTAGTATATGTAGCCTATAGACTTGGTCAGCATTGCTGGGAACGCCCACAAAAACGTCATATCCGATTATGCCGTGGGGGAAAACAAGCGATTCGAATTAATGCGAGACCTTGGCCAAGTTCAGCCCTGACAAAACGGTGCAAAACGTTTATCAAACGGAAACGGTGATGCTTTGAACCATAGACATATAAATACCTAGACGCCTCATTGGCCGCTTTGAGCCGTTGCTGTGATACGTCAACGCGTCCGCCATGTTTGTGAGGGCAAGACTGCCTTAAAAACAAATGGAGGTAAACGGGGGAGCTGCGGTTTTTTCGGGATAAAAACACGATAACGTTTACATTTATCAACCGACTAAAGTGGTTTGTGATCTACATGGAGTTAAAAATAACCCTGCCTCCAGTTATTTAGTTAGGCTTGGAAAATTATACATTTTCTTAAGAAATTGTAAAAGCTCACACTCGTGTTGATTTGGTTGATTTTTTCGGCTAACAATTCTAATATTAATGTAGTATAACTGTGACATATACATGTAATGTAATTTTAATGCACATTAAATGAAATTAAGTTGTTTCATTTCTTTCTCTTGTCCTTTTAGCTTGTATTGTGCCTCAGGTCAGAACACAGCTCATTCCTCTGAAATACTGCGAATACAAATCAAAAAGTGACACTGGTAGTCTGCTTTTTATTTTCATAGCACTCTATACAGATATAAACTCCACAACAAACAATAATATAAGTGATATAATAGATTTATAATAGCACAAATTAAATGTGTAATACCATAATAAATAAATGAATAACAATAGATGAATAATAGCAAGTAGAATATGTAATATCATGGGTGGAATAATACAGAATAGACAATAATGAAGAATAAATTCATAGTAAATTATCAAGTAAATTAAATAATCGTGAAAAGTACAGTTTTATAATGTATTTGTGTAATAATTATTAAACAAAGACAACTAACGACAAGCCAAAAATGTTGGTCATGAATTCCAAATTGTGTTTAATTAATGAGCTCCTTGAGTATAATATATATATATATATATTAGTTGTGACGTCAAAACCTGACTAATAAAGACTAATTCTCCACTGCTTCCCTCAAGATTGTCCTATATTTCATAATGTTTTTTTTCAATTAATGAGTAAAATAATGTAAACAACTTGACGGTGCTTGACATTTTGCTCTACAATGCAAATTACACACACCCATGCAGAAAACACTAATTTTGAAACAGTTGTTTATTTTTTTATATATATATATATATATATATTACTACATATGAATGTTTGTGGTGCGTGTTTGTGCAGTTTACATTGTACAACAGAATGTCAAAGTATAGTTATGTTTAACACAGACCAGAATATGACATGCTCCCCCCCAAAAAAAACTTTCTATTAATCAAAATTAATAATCATTATTACAACATAAAGAGCAATAATCAACAATGATCTTGTCATGATATTGCAGCTTCACTCACTAATGAGTCCCTGTGTTTCTCAGTTCTAGGCTATTTACATTATACAGTTTTTGTGTAAATGTACAGTACATGATCAGCATTAAACAGCCTGTGTAAATCATTTTAAATGTAGTCTATAGTATTGTGATTGACTGAAGAAACTGGTTATATTTAAATATTTGACAAAAACGACAGAAACATTTAATAAGGTAATTATATTATTATAAAAATTACCCTTACAAAGGTTAAAAATGCTCCTGTAAGTGTGTTCCGGGGAGAGAGAGAGGTTTGAATATGATCAGGGTCATTCTGGTCATTCATTCAGGGCTATTCTGTGTTTTAACTACAAATACAACATTAGGCTGTGGAGGTTTAGTCTCTTGGAAATGCAGAGAACAGGCTTTCTTCAGCTTTCCTTAAGGCTTGCGTTGTCCTGTTTGCAGTTGGCTAAAAAAGAAAAAATATAATCAGTCCACAGTTTTATGATAAGCTATGAAATCCTTATAATCTAGTGATGATAAACTTACTCTTTGTAAATGAGTAGTGAGATTAAAGAGAGATGCTTTAGCTCCTGACAGTCTGACACTGTCTTGTCAAAGTGCTCACTGTATTGTGCTCATAACACAATTTAATTTATGATATAAACTACAAGTTAAAACTTAATAAGAATTCATTTAAACTTTGATTTCTTATAAAGTCTCAGCTTTCACAGCTTACTAGCGATATCGCTAACGTTAGATATTAATAGTCTGACACTGGTGGCTAATTAAGCTGTCAACATAATGCTAAAAATGACCAAAAAACATCCAGAAACAACTGTTCAGTCTTACCTGTGAAAGATAATACCCCGAGATCTGTTTTTATTATTGTTGACGGTTTGTAGATGCCCAAGCTGCCGACGAGCCAGGTATGTTTTCTTCTGTCCCGATATGAGCGATATGGAGAGTTGCCCGCACCAATATGGCGGCGCCGTTGACGTGCGGTCGAGCGGCCAATGAGGCGTCTAGGTATTTATTATGGCTGCATCCGAAACTGAAAAATGCTGCCTTCGGAGGACACATTGCAAGGAAGGAAGGCATCAAGGCACGTCCGAATCCAAAGTTAGCTTCACTTCCTGTCTCATGAGATACCTTCATCTGATCGATTTCTGAAGGCAGCATAGATGTATCCTTCATTGCCTTTGATATCCCACAATCCTGTGCGTTCCATTCCGTGCCGCAGCGTTGCCAAGTCCACGGTTTTCCCGCGGAATTGGGCTACATCAACACTCTTTCCGCGGGTTGAGGCGACCCCAATAATGTGATATTTATCCCTGGAATGCGACTTTTAACAGGGAAAACCTGGCAACCCTGCCTTGCCGGTTGAGCTAAAAAATAAAGATGGCGTCTGAAAGTTGAGTTTGGTGGTTAGTTTGTGTGTAAATGTATATTTCTGATTAACTTTTTGCACGTTTGATGTTATTTCTAGCGAGAAATTAGTATTATAGTAATTAAATATTTGTTTAGTTATCACTAAAACTCGTTCTATTTTGTTATAGATCAACCGTTACACTGCCTCAGAAGCCTGTCCGAAATCAGTTTCATGAGGTGCCTTCGAGCTGGCGAGAGTAGCCGCTTGCAGTCGGGGCGGAATTAAAAGCGGAGACGTCAAGTCGGACACTTTCTGCTCCCGGTAGTGATGCTCGCACGGTGTTTCCATACTCATTACAGATAAAGTGAATTAAATGCAATATATGTGAAATACACAGAAACGTTTGAGCAACAGAAACACGTTTTATATACTGCTTAATACAGCGCAATCTGTTCAAGAATAAAGTTCAGCATAAACATATAGGCTACTAAATACCAATAAAGTGTGGGTATATATGCTTTTATCAGTGTTTTTGATAAAAATGACAAGATAACAGTTCAACTACACTAAAAACGCTTTACTGTTATAAAACACAGATTTGTGAGCATTATTGGAAATTAATTGTTAGAATAAACACACGCAACACACCTCGTGCTTGTCATCACAGAATCTGACCAATGAGAATAAAGTGTGTCGTCATCAAGGCTCTCGCAGCAGATTTTGAGCAACTGCAGCGCCTGACCTCGGCGGCTGGTCTCGTTTTGCTCTCGCGGTTCTTTGATGGCACATGTGATCGTAAGGTGGCTGCAGCGCCGATCAAAGTCGGACAAATGTCCTAACCAGAATGCATTGCTTTTGTCAGGCGGCAGCCAATCTTTGTGGCGCCGCATGAAGTCGAACAAGCCTATTGCCTCATGAGGCAGCAAGGAAGCTGCCTAAGTTTTCGGATGCAGCCATATATGTCTATGGTCGCTAGTGCTCCATTGAAATGAATGGGATTGTGTCGCTTGTAGTGTGAACGGGGCTTTAAGCGTTTTTTGGCAGTTGGCAAACCAGCTAATAGGTGCTTTACCGCCACCTGCTGGACTGGAGTGTGGAACAAAAGTCTGACTGAGAAAGATAACAGAAAAAAAAAACAAAAAAAACAAACAAACAGAAAATATATAAATAAGTAAACAAATACAGTAAATAAATATATCCTATTCCATTATCTTCATATTCGTTCTAGTAGACCTATCTCTTTCGGATATGAAATTAACTGTACGTGTGTTTTCCAAGTATATTTTCCAAAGTAAATTTAAGTTTATATTTTTCAAATACTTCTTTTAATATTATTCTCTTATTTTCATATGCATGACATTCTATTATTATATGTTTTACTGATTTGGGTTGATTACAGTGTTCCTGTGGCTCAGTGGTAGAGCATTGTGTTAGCAGCGCAAAAGGTTGTGGGTTCGATTCCCAGGGAACACACATAGTGATAAAACATGTATATCCTGAATGCACTGTAAGTCGCTTTGGATAAAAGCGTCTGCTAAATGTAAATGTACAATGTGTCGTGTCGCGACTCCAGAAACATGGCGCGCAAAGAACACATGACGTAGTATTTTTGGCGCATGCGCATAAAACAAAAGAGATACTTTGTGCGTGGTTACATGTTATTTCAGGCTTTTCATTTCTGTTCAAGATCAAGTTGTTCTATTTGTGTAGTTAGACCAAAGACGTTAGACTCAATCATGACTCATTCACCTAACTAAAAGTCAGTCATTTCTTACAGTGCAGTGTAGCCTAATCTAATAAAATCAAATGTATTTGAATGCAAATTAATTTTGTTTAGATGCGTTACATTTTTGCTTGCAATTAATGCAATTAAATGTGTTTAAGTGACTTAGAACAACACAATGATATTGAAAGTATTCTGTACACAGATATAAAGTACAGTACAAATACAGTACTCTCATAAATGACACAGTGTCATGTCGAAAATTAAACTTATAACAATAAAACAACGATAAGTTTTATTGGAGTATACTGTATAAGTGTATTTCATTTTAGAAGAAAAATACATTTCAAGTGCATTAAAGCATATGGTATATATTATAGACTAAATACATTTAAAATACATTAACAAATGTAATTTTGGAGAACACACTTAAGTTGAAATTAAAATCAATTATTTTACATGTGCTTTAGTACACTGAAAAAAGTGTATCATTGGATCAAAGTAAAAATTTTGCGTCAACTTGTTACATCTAATTACTTTACTTTTTATCAACTTAAAATTTTTACTTTGAAAAGAATTAACTATCCAATATTATCTATTCTTCTGAAGTTAAAACAAGTTTGGCCCAAAAACTGGTTTAAAATGGGCAGAGTAAAACCAAACACTTTTAATAAAAACCTACCAAATTAGCCAATGGTAGAAAGAAAAAAAAAGTATTTTCACCGAATAGTTTACCCAAAAATGAAACTTCTCTCATAATTGTCATAAAATGTCTCTGAACCAAATTTAATTAAAGTTAAATATTTGAATAGCTTAAGGATGAGTAAACATCCTTTACCCAAGAATTTTCATTTTTGGGTAAACTATTTAACTAACCCTAAATAAAACACAACTTAACCAAGATAAAACAAATCAGGTTTAGTAAACTGAAGATGTTGGACTGTATAAAGCCTTTTATACAAAGTTAACTGTACTACTAAGAAATTTACCATCAGCAGAACATTGTAGCTGGGTCAAAGGAAACAAATTTACTCCTGCAACTTTGAAGAGAGGTTCTGCACCCTTCGGCTCATCTGCTTACTCTCTATGTCCATGATTATTTTTTGAAAGGCCTCAAAGGTATATTTGAGTCCTTCAGGATATTTTAAGTTCAGTGCATAAATGAGTCCAAACATCATGGCACAGGCACATGCAACAGAGGGCAACTCATTTAGTACTTCCACACCATCAATGACAATGGAAATGTCCAGTGCACGACTAAGAGCATCACTTTCACAGATCACAAAAAATGCCATGGTGGTCTTTTCAAATTCTCTCTCCGCTTCCTCCCTCTGATCAGCCTAAAAACATACAAGAACAGAGTAATGAGGGACTGTGGAAGAAAAAAAACACACCCCTTCATCTGAAAATTTATTACAAAATTTGGTTAGCTGTCCTACTATGGAGGTCAGTGTAGAGCCCAAACGTCTGTTGCTAACTTTCATTAAAATATCTTCATTTGTGTTTAGCGTAAAAATAAAATTTGTATGGTTTATTACAAGAGTAGAGTTAGTGATGACAAAATTTTCATTTTTGGGTGAAGACGTACTTTTACACTCTCTTTGGCTTTGAAAATGCTTTTAAACACTTAAACACTTGTACAATCAAACGCTCCCATGTGTTGACCATTGTAGACAATCACAGACATATTTGTTGAGTGCAGTACCACAATGGCCAATCAGAGGCATTTATCAATCTACGCAACAGTGTTCAAAATGCATTTTTGGGTGAACCAACCCAAATACACAAAGCATTAAACAACAAAAGGTATAATTAGGACATCTACGACGTTTTCAAAAACACTACATACTAAAATCCCATGGTAAAATCTATGGTAAATTCAGGATTAGTCCCTTACATTTTAACATTTTTCAATAATGTTCAATAATTTTAACATTTTCCCTATTCAGGTGTTCCAAGGTGAAATACTTTTTAGATGAAAAGACTGTCAAGGACAAAGCTATCTCAAAAGGGACAATACCCTCAAAGATATCATGCACAACATCAGCCGGGAATCCTGTGCAAACATTGAAGTGTGATAATTTTTCTGAAAACACACACCCCTTTTCACACCAAAATGGTGAGGCAAGTCATTGTCTTTCATAAACTGAAGATGAGCAGAATGTAGTTCTTCAGTTCTGATGCAGAATGTTTCAGATCCAACTTCTTGAGTCTGGTATTCTTCTTTCTCTGCTGTACAAAATCTGCAGACATATTTTCCAGAGAAATTTTCCACAAATCCGGCAATACTGTGAGCACCAAGATTGTCAGCAACAATACATTGAACTGTGCCCTTCACAATCTTTCCCAGTTTTTCAATGAGAAGTCCATGTCTCTCCAACGTGACAAGGTCATCAATCAATGGTTCCAGCACTTTGTCATACCCAAAACGCTTAACATCACTGCTTTTAATTAAAGCAGCTAAATTTATAGCAGACAGGGATGACTGACATCCTTCATGTAAATTGCCTAATAGCCAATAAACTCCAAAAACTTTGTGTTTTTTCTTGGACGTGCCAAGGGGGTTGCATATCTCAAATTCATCAACGTACAAAATTAAAGAGATAGCAGGTTCAGAAAGTAGTTCATTCCTTTGGAAGTTGAGTGAATCAAAAAAACGCGTATATTTACATTCATCTCCTTTATACACTGACTTTAAATGAAGTGTATTATCAAGTATTGGCTGGCAACTCAGAAGTTGCTGCAGGGATTGTAGAATTGGAACGTACTAAAATGTCCTACCATCACTCCGATCAAGCACATACTCTACAGGCTTTACTACTGAAAAATGGGCTTTGTAGTATGCCTTCCGTTTCCATGTAGTGGAAAGTGGACCTTGCTCTCTGATTGCTGTTTGAATTGGATGTGACTGGCAAAGAAAGGTGGCTAACTCATCTACAACAACTTTATCAACCTGCAAATTATGTTCCTGCAGTACCTGTTGAATAGTTTGATTAACAACTGGAACTGAAACTGTACTAATTAAATACTGCAACTCCTGCAAAAGGTCATCAATGGCCACACCAGGTACAAGAAAAACGTGCTCTAACTTTAATAGGACTGAGGCTAATTTGTGCTCTATAGCTTTGGATAAGTCTTCAGTATTTTCTGTTATTACACCAGAGGATGTAGGTTCATTAAGTGAGACATCTTCGTCTGATTCAATGTCATCTTCTGCAGAAAAAATAGGGACTGGTCTTTCACTGACAACAATGCCAGGCTTTAAGTCCTCTCCAGAGAATGATTTGTGTTTTCTTGCCTTGTGCGTTCTAAATGATCCATAAATATTGGTTTTGTATGAGCACCCACTAAAAACACAAGGAACAGTTTCATTATTTTTCAGGAGCTGCCCAATGTGATGGAAGTAGTCTTTAAACGATGATGTGTGTTTGTTTTCACAAAGCAAGCATTTATAAGTTGTCAATGCATCTTTTTGAGGGGGATGCTGAGGATGCCTCCTTGACACATGGCTCTTCAGAGAACTCCAAGTTTTAAATGAACAAGGACAGTCTGAATTAACACAAGGATAAGGATGACGACGCCCAAAATTCCTATGATCAAGCTTAAAATGCTTGAGAAGCTCAGAACACTTGGCTTTGGAGACACCACAATCTTTGCATTTCCACATTGAGTTACTTGCCAACGAGAATGGTGAGGTAGAGCATAGGAGAGAAGAAAGATAAATTACAAAACTGACCCTCCCAAGCAATAATTAAAAGGTGCAAATTACTTACGTTTTTCATGTGACTGTATTATTGAAAACCTGTCCTAATTGTTGTTCAGCAGTACCCCATCCTACAAAAGACAAAGAGAAATAACAAACTGGCTCACATAAAAGTAAACAGACGACTTCTTTACCGGGTATGCTGGTCGACGCGATACGTTAAAATAAGTGTTTAGGCACATGTGTTTGGGCCTTCATGTAAAGCTAACGTTATGTGTTAACATTAATCATAAATGAGAGACCATACAAGTAAGCAGAGCGAATACCTTGCGAACGCGAGTTTCATAATTAATCAATAAAAATCATCATAATAATAAAGCTTCATAACAACGTTAAGTCCATACAAAGCGTCTGAAGCGTGCATGTACATTATACAGTATCTGTTACGGAACCGTCTGACACAGAGATGGTGTTTGAAGAGTAAGTGTTTATTAAAGCAAACTCAGTAACAACAGTGGTGAACTACTTCAAGTGCGGTGAGTGGTCTTTCATGAACGTATAGTGGAGAGTGTGCTGGAATTCTGACTGAGCTTCTGTGTCTTTGGCAGGTGCGCTGCAGACAGAGATCCCGAAGAGCCCGAAGGTCTCTAGTGTCCACAGCTTTCCAGGTATCTGGAAGTGAGAGGCAAACAGGAGGTAAGTAATAGCAGGTAAGGTATTCAGGTAAGTATACTCAGGCAGATGATTCAGTAGCGTAGCGGTCCTTGTAGCTTCCACAAGATCGGACAACTGAGTGAACTGAGACGGGTGCTCTTATGAGAGTGGTGATTGCAGCGGTGATGAGGTGCAGGTGCGAGTGATTAGTATTCAGGTGAGGTGGATCGTGGTAATTGATTAGAGGAAGAGCCTGGCCATTCTGTGACAGTACCCCCCTCTCCACGGCCCGCTCCTGAGGGCCGACCCCGGCGTCGTGGTGGTCTGCCTCGTCCTCGAGGAGCAGGACGATTAGGATCACAATGACTAGGATGCAGGTGTTGTTATCGGATGATGGTAGATCGGTGATGAAGTCAACTCCTAGGTGTGACCAGGGGCGATTGGGTATGGGTAATGGTACCAGCTTGCCAGAGGGAAGATGACGGGAACTCTTGGAAATGGCACAGTCTGGGCAGCCCTGAACGAACCTTCTCCCATCCCTTGCCATGTTTGGCCACCAGAAGCGATCTCTTAGCAGCGAGAGAGTAGCGTTGGCCCCTGGGTGGCCAGTACCAAGTGAAGTGTGTGACGAGTGAATGAGGGGAGTCCGTTGTGTCCTGGGTACATACTGGTGGTTAGGAGGGCAGCCCGGCGGATTGGATGGAGGTGTGGCGGAGACAACTGGCGGAGAGATCCATACGATGGGGCTCGTAATGATATCTGCTGGTAAGATCCCCTCAGGCTCCTCTAGGGTCTCTTCGGTGGCCTGGATACGAGACAGGGCATCTGCCTTGACATTACGAGGACCAGGGCGATAGGAGATTTTAAAATTGAATCTGGTAAAGAATAGGGCCCATCGGGCCTGGCGTGGATTGAGGCGTTTAGCATCTCGCAGATATTCCAGGTTCTTGTGGTCGGTTAACACCAAGAATGGATGTGTAGCCCCCTCCAACCAGTGTCTCCATTCCTCTAGGGCAAGCTTAATCGCTAGCAGTTCCCGGTTCCCAATGTCATAATTCCTCTCCGCCGGGCTGAGTTTCTTTGAGAAGAAGGCACATGGATGGAGCTTGGAGGGCTTCCCTGCTGCTGTGAAAGGACCGCACCTACTCCAGTGGTTGAGGCATCCACCTCTACAATAAAGGGCAGATCGGGGTTCGGATGAACCAGGAGAGGTGCGGTAGTGAATGTTTCCCTCAGGTGATTGAATGCCTTCGTGGCACTTAAATCCCAGGACAGAGACTTGTTACCTCCTTTAAGCAGATCTGTGAGTGGACTGGTAATGGAACTGTAGTTAGCAATGAAGCGACGGTAGAAATTGGAAAACCCTAGAAATCGCTGAAGTTCCTTGATGGTGGTGGGTCGTGGCCAGGAGGTGATGGCTTCCACCTTCCCCTTGTCCATGCGAATGCCACCATTACTGATGATGTACCCAAGGAAATGGACTGAAGGTTGGTGGAAGATGCATTTTTCGGCTTTGAGGTATAACTGGTACTTGCGTAGTTGTTGGAGGACCTCCGCAACATGGTGGCGGTGTTCGGCCAGGCTCCGGGAGTATATCAATATGTCGTCTATGTAGACAATTACGAAATGATGGAGAAACTCCCGGAGCACCTCATGCATAAAGTCTTGGAAAACTGAAGGGGCATTGACAAGCCCATAGGGCATAACCCTATATTCATAGTGGCCAGTAGGGGTCACAAACGCGGTCTTCCATTCATCCCCTTCTCTGATGCGAATGAGGTTGTAAGCGCTGCGGAGGTCCAATTTGGTGAAAATGGTGGCACCGCGGAGTTGTTCCAGAGCTGCCGGGACAAGAGGAAGGGGATATCTGAACTTGACGGTGATTTGATTGAGCTTACGGTAATCTATGCAGGGCCGTAGACCTCCGTCCCTTTTGGCCACGAAGAAGAAACTGGAGGCAGCAGGGGAAGTTGATGGTGCAATGTATCCCTGTTTGAGGGCTTCCTCAATATACTCCTCCATGGCCTTCTGTTCAGGTAGTGATAGGGGATAGATCTTACCCCGTGGTACTGGCTCACCCGGAACTAGGTCGATGGCACAGTCCCATGGCCGATGAGGTGGAAGACGTGAAGCTCTTTTGGGGCAGAAGACGTCACCGAAAGAGGCATAGTCGGATGGGCATTCAACAGATTGCCTCTCAACTGGGCTCTCAATGGAAGTGGCTTGAAGCGGTAGCTGTACAGGCACTTTAGGTGAAGGTTGAGGCAGCTGCGGGAAGCACTGCGGGAAGCAATTGGAGCCCCACTTCAATACATCTCCAGACCTCCAAGATAACACGGGGTCATGTTTCACCAGCCAGGGCAGACCTAATATTATGTCCACGGTAGATTCCTCCAGCACCAACAGATGGATGGATTCTTGGTGGAGTAAGCCGATACGGAGCTGTAATGGTCCTACACAACTTCTAACTAGGCGACGAGTGAGAGGCGCACCTGTTATGGTCTGGATTTGGTAGGTGGTCTTGGTCGTTGTGGTCGAGAGACGGAGCTGCTGGCAGAGGCTCCCTGAGATGAAGTTTCCTGCAGAGCCGGAGTCAAGGAGGACGGTGACTGGAAGCAGATGGGTATCAATGATCAGATGAGCACACGTGGTTAGGGGATTCATCTTCGGGATAACAGGCTGGATACCACTCACCCATAGCCTTGGTGGGCGAAGGATGCATGTCTGGATACGATGATCCTCGCCTCCACAGTACAGACAGAGTCCTCTCGTCAAGCGACGTCTCTGCTCAGCAGGTGTCAGGCGGAACATGTCGGTCAGCATAGCCTCAGGTTGGTCTCTGGCCTCTGGCTGGTGATTGAGAGGAGTGACAATGGCTGGAGCTGGAGTAGAATCCGTGGGACTGATATTAATCCGGTTTGAACATCGGATGGCGAGTTGGATGAACTTCTCGAGCCCATGGGTGTCATCATATGCAGCTAGATGTGATTTCAGCCGGGGGTTCAAACCTTGACGGAAGGCGGTGATAAGCGAGGGCTCATTCCAACCACTAGCAGCCGCTAGGGTACGGAACTTCAGGGCGTATTGGTGGATGGTCATTGAGCCCTGTCGCAATTGATATAACTGTTCGCCAACAGAAGAGTCCCCTGGTGAGCTGCTGAAAACTTCCCGGAAATGGGCGAGGAATTGGGCATAGGAGTGTGTAGCGGGACCTGCTTGACTCAGAACTGTCTCTGCCCATCTTAAAGCTGGTCCCGTGAGGGAAGTGATCACAAAGGCTATTTTAGCCTGATCTGTGAGAAACATCTGGGGATGCAAATCAATGGTTAGTGAACACTGTAATATTAAGCCATTGCACTCCTCTGGATCACCTGAGTAGGGCGCTGGTCGGGCCATGGGACTGGCGAACATGACAGGAGAAGAAGAGCTGATAGCTGTAGTGACTGGAGTGGGAGTTGAAGCCGGTAATGGCGGTGAAGCTGAACGGGTGAGTATTCTCTTCAGTGTGTCGACCAGTTCCTGAAATGGATCCGATGCACTCATCCTGTAGCTGTCTTGGTCCGATCTTCTGTTACGGAACCGTCTGACACAGAGATGGTGTTTGAACAGTAAGTGTTTATTAAAGCAAACTCAGTAACAACAGTGGTGAACTACTTCAAGTGCGGTGAGTGGTCTTTCATGAACGTATAGTGGAGAGTGTGCTGGAATTCTGACTGAGCTTCTGTGTCTTTGGCAGGTGTGCTGCAGACAGAGATCCCGAAGAGCCCGAAGGTCTCTAGTGTCCACAGCTTTCCAGGTATCTGGAAGTGAGAGGCAAACAGGAGGTAAGTAATAGCAGGTAAGGTATTCAGGTAAGTATACTCAGGCAGATGATTCAGTAGCGTAGCGGTCCTTGTAGCTTCCACAAGATCGGACAACTGAGTGAACTGAGACGGGTGCTCTTATGAAAGTGGTGATTGCAGCGGTGATGAGGTGCAGGTGCGAGTGATTAGTATTCAGGTGAGGTGGATCGTGGTAATTGATTAGAGGAAGAGCCTGGCCATTCTGTGACAGTATCGCACTCCAGCATACCCGAAACAGTCTTTATACTACGTTTCAATATCAATCCATCTCACCTCAAGCAGTTTACTTGTATTATTATTATTTTATTTCCACTCGGTTTAACATCGTGATGAGGGAAACTTGTAAACCTTCTAGCCGAGTTGGAGCTGTCAAACTAGTAATACTAACCGTATGTAAAACAACAGTGCAACATAATATTTTTTTAAATCATACATGTATAATGTTAATAATACGCCCAAACGTATGTTTAAAATTACTTACCAATTTTCTTCATTCCCGTTTTACCACGCCGAGTTCATCCATGCGGTGTAACAAGATGGCGGAAAGCTGAACATACTCACGCACGACCACGGACGACGTTAGAAGTCACGTGACAATGGGAACCAATATTTTTAATTTGATTTAAAGAAATGTATTTACTTTACACTAACAAGACTTACTTTTAATTTAAATCAACCAAACTTTTTACATAACACTAATGGCTAGACAGAAAATTAAATGTTTTGAGTTAGATCAAGTATAACAACTTCTTTAGAGTAATGACATGCCTTGTGCACTTTTTTCAGTGTATATTGATAAATATATCAAAATAAGTGTACTTATTTATATGGCCCACTTCTGATTATGAGCTCGACAACTTCAAGCGATCGATTCACATTGCTTTCATATGCAACTTTTAACTACCACATTCATATTCACAATCATTCTGGCAGCACTTGAAGACAGCATCGGTGAACACACAGAGACAATGATAGCTTTAGCAATAAGCCTTACAGAGTGACAAGAAGCTCTTTCAGAAGGCAATTTGGAAAACAAACACGTGATACTTACTTTGTCTTCCTAAATTGATTCCTAAACATCTAGGGGACGTTACCGATTTTTTCCGGGATATTTCCTTCGAAAATGAAATTTAACCACAGTGTCCTGGGCTCAGTTGAGGGGAGATTATGGAGAATCCCATGTTTGTTAGTGCATCCCAAAACACAACACTTGTAAAGCCTCTTTGGCGCTGACAGTGTATATCTCCAGCAGCTAGAGCAAGTGATCAGTAATGGCGGAGGCGGACCACAGCTTCTCACTCAGGGCTGTGTATATGCTAATAGTGCAGAGAGCGTCACAAATGGACAGGACTTTTTCCCCTCGGTGACGTGAACAGAGAGATAATCTGAAACAGCTCATTCTGAGAGACTGTTTATGATTTATTGGTTTTACAAAAAAATTAGTTGGTGGATTTTTAACATTATAGGCTGGTT
Source organism: Schizothorax lantsangensis (assembly GCA_027422415.1). NCBI lineage: Eukaryota > Metazoa > Chordata > Actinopteri > Cypriniformes > Cyprinidae > Schizothorax > Schizothorax lantsangensis. Next base: position 58,041 of record JAPDDO010000437.1, read on the forward strand.
GTTTTCACACAACTGTTCAAACACCTTATAAAAGTGATTTTTGCATAATAGGTCCCCTTTAAGTACACTTAAGTGGCCTTTAATTTAAATGATATTATCTGCAAGTGCACTTTTTAAAAAGTATACTTTTAATAATTGAAGTACACAAAAAAGTACACTTTTACTGCAGTTAAGCACACTTCTTTTCCACAAGGGTATACAACGTATAAAACATATCAAGCTTAATATTCATATTTATATGCACTCCAGATAGGTTAGACTACCCTTCAATGACCAGTCATTAGGCCTGTCCCGCCTGCACCGCAACCCAGTTCTTATGGGGCTTTACAGTAACCCTCCTTCACATCAAATAAATGTCACTCTCTGATATTTTGTGATGTAAATGTCAATCTATTAAAACATTTATTTCATATTATTATACACAATCCCTTACGAAAATTAATAATGGTATTACTATGGTAAAAGTAGGCTATAGTAGGCTAACCGTGTTTTTTGGGGCGTTTTTATTACCAGTTGTAGCCTATAACCACAGTTTTACTAAAAATACCATGGTTAAACTATGGTTAGTGTAGCAAAACATGTTTAATTTGTTTTTACTATGGTTTACGTATAGTAACCATGTTTTTTGGTTGTAATCACGGTTAATTTTCGTAAGGGATATTTTCATGCCATTTTATATCTTTTTATTTTACGGCGTGTATTTGTGAAAATTATTAGGCTATAGGCCTACGTTTAGCACACACCACATAATGCTGTGCATTTCAAGGTACTTCAGTAGACATTTAATGTTACCTATGTTTTGTCAATTTAATTTTTTTTTGTAATATATCAATAAAAAAGTATGACAGGGTTTAAGTAAGCTTTAGTAAGCTGTCTCTTGCCTGAGACTCAATCAGGTAACAAAAAGTTGTTACCTCATTGACCTCTTGTCTAGACGACATTTGTCCTCTCACATTTCCACAACAAGATCAACAGCGCTCCAGACATGCGTAATCTCTTCAGAACATTCAATTCTCTCCTCTGTCCCCCTCCTCCACCGCCCACCACTTCTATAACAGCTGACGACTTTGCCACTTTTTTCACAGACAAAACTAGAACAATCAGTAACCAGTTCTCACCTCCACACACACAGGACCTCCAACCAACCACATCCACTGCTCAAACTCCCATCTTCTCCTTCTGTCCCCTCACCGAGCCGGAAGTATCCAAACTTCTCCTCTCCAGCCATCCTACAACATGACCTCTTGACCCAATCCCCTCTCACCTTCTCCAAGCAATCTCTCCCACACTCTTACCGGCACTCACACACATTATCAACACATCTCTCCGCACTGGCATCTTCCCCACAGCGTTCAAGCAGGCTTGGGTAACCTCCTCTTACCCTCCTCTTCTCCACATACACTACATCACTGGGACCCATCATACAGGCACATGGCTTCTCCTACCATTGCTACGCCGATGACACACAGCTCTACCTCTCTTTTCAACCAGATGATCCAACGGTAGTTGCACGGATCTCAGGCTGCCTGGCGGACATCTCGGCATGGATGAAAGAACATCACCTACAGCTCAACCTGACAAAGACTGAGCTTCTTGTCGTCCCTGCCACTCCGACTCTACAGCATGACTTCTCGATTCAGTTAGGCACATCAATAATTACCCCATCAACTTCGGTCAGAAATCTTGGTGTAATCTTTGATGACCAGCTGACCTTCAAAGAGCACATTGCAAAGACTGCTCGATCTTGCAGGTTTGCGCTACACAACATCAGAAAGATTAGGCCCTTCCTGACAGAGCATGCTGCACAACTTCTTGTCCAGGCCCTTGTCGTTTCTAGGCTGGACTACTGCAATGCTCTTCTGACTGGTCTTCCATCAAACACAATCAAACCTCTACAAATGATTCAGAATGCAGCGGCACGACTGGTCTTCAACGAGCCAAAAAGAGCCCATGTTACACCTGTCTTCATCTGATGGCACTGGCTACCAGTGGCAGCTCGCATCAAGTTCAAGACACTGATGCTTGCATACAGAACGACCACAGGCTCAGCACTACTTCCACTCACTATTACGAATCTACATCCCCTCCAGAAGTCTGAGATCTGCTAGTGAGCGACGCCTTGTGGTACCATCACAGAGAGGCTCAAAATCACTCTCCAGAACATTCTCATTCACCATTCCTGGATGGTGGAATAATCTTCCCACCCCTATCCGGAATGCTGGATCCCCATCAATCTTCAAGCAACAGCTGAAAACTCATCTCTTTCGGCACTACTTGACTTCATCCTAAAAAAAAAAAAAAAAAACACTTAATCTTTCCCTTTATCTTTCTCTCCTTCCCTTGCTAGCTTGTACTTATTTGAACAATGACTGAGACTTGGTGTTATGAGCACTTCCTCTGTCTGATTGCCTCTTCAAGATGAATCGCTTTATGTATTCCCCAATTGTAAGTCGCTTTGGATAAAAGCGTCTGCCAAATGACTAAATGTAAATGTGCATTTCTTATACTGTTGCGCCCTCTATAGCACCAGCGACTAGTCGACGTCAAGCAAAAAGCGTCATGGCAGACCACTGAAGTCGACTAGTCGGTGCAACCCCTAGTTTGTACTAAACTCATCTGATGGGTTTGCTGCCAAAAAGCTCTTTTTTTTAGTTTCATCTGAAACATAGAAGCCAGTGCCATTTGAAGTTCCAGTCGTGTCTGATAACTGAATATGCTGGAGATTGTCTTTGGATGAGCTAGGAGAATTTTTCTTGAAACCCTCCCAAACAACATGTGGTGATGTAGGGGATGTTTGATATATATTTTTTTAGGTTTCTGACCCCAAGACTCAACTTCTCTCTACAATTCTCCAGCTGTGATCCTTGGAGAGCCTTTGGCCACTCAAACTCTCCTCCTCACCGTGCATTAGGACTAGGGCTAAAACGATTCCTTGAGTAACTCGAGTACAAAAAAAATCATAGAGGCAAATTATGTGCCTCGAAGAATCGTTTAGTCCATTTACTAGGGGTGTACTTGATTTTCGGCCACTGAAAATATATGCCGCGCCGCCCAGCAGTGTTCAGGTTTCACTCTCCTCCAGCCGTCATCACTGCGCAGTGTGACGCTCCGTTCAATATTCCGCTCTATCTATGTGCATTCTGCTCAGTTACCGCTCACGCTCATCGGAAAAGCTAAGTCCGCTCAAATAATGCGCCGACAAGAAATTGTAACCAAGTAACGTTAGTATATTAGTTCCTGTTTGTAGTTGCTGTTTACTGTGCTGTCACATGTAGTACAGCTGTACTGGGCAACACTGGTAAAACTCGTTCAGTGATCTGCTCCCCGCAACGCTCTCACATGCGCTGATAATATAGCTTTGCCAGGGTTTTTATATACATTGCGTGTAAAAAGTGTTTGTTTCAGTCAGTTGAAGGGGGGGTACATTGTGTGCACATGATCAGGAGGGTACCACCTCCACCGCATTTTGAGAAAGGAAAAACCCTGTTTGCAGGACTATACTTTATTTGGATTAGTCAAAAACAACAACAACAACAGTTATGTCTGATTCTGTTGCATAGAACCGAATAAAAATAATACATTGACATTTATTAATAATATATTTTCTGTCCAATTTTCTTTCAATAAAAGTGTGGTTATTTTATTGGCTTGTGTTTTTTTAATTCTGTGTCACCCCTCTTTTGTGTGGGAGAAGTTTTATCTGGTTTCCCTGTAACACCCATTTTGGTTAGTTTGACCAATAACAAGGTGCATACTTTCAGCGGGAAAGTGTTTCTTTGTCCCATTTGACACCTCATTTGCATGTTTTATGACTAGTGAAGAATCGGTGTAGTTTTGCTCACATTACAGTAAAACTAGTATGATGCATTTCACGATCACATAGTGTACATCATTGTTTTAGGAATAAAGAGCAGATCATTTTGATATCAAGAAGATAGATATTAAACCAGAGATACATTCATACACCTGAATATGAGCATTTAGAGCTTAACTAATACAGATAACGAGTGGTAACTAGGCTAATATACTAAGGAAACATACAAACAACACATGCATATACCAGATACATTTGTAACTGATTGATTATAGTCTAAATAAAGGAAATGTCTCTATGCGTGTGTGTTGTAATGAGTGAGGTAGTCCACTGGTCAGCCAGGTCGTTGGTGCCTGGTACCGAGGGTCATTTTAGTTCTCTTTGGAATGTGTTTGAAGTCTGATGTAGAGAACAGAGTTGATCTGTTTAGCCTCTTCTTGATAGTGAGGGGACAACCATTGGCAATTTAGCACCCATATAAAGGTAGGATGTGGGGGGCAGGTCTGTGAGTTATATGCAAATATCAAAAGGCTAAAAGGGTCTCTTAAGCCATAAAGTGTAAACAACCATCTATGATCCTAAGCAGACGCTACATGTCTGTGAAGGTGAACAGCTGGGAAATAAATGGCATGATTATATTAGATCTGTGTGGCAGCAGCATACAGTAAATAAATCAGTAAATGCACTGCTCTGTTGTCTCCTCTGAGGCTGGGACTCTAAACAGTGTTCAGTGCAGATAAACACAGAACAGTTAGCATGTTTTACTCAAACTTTCAGAACTGGTACACCGTTGTCGCTTGTGAAATCAAAATGACGGCGCAGCGGGTGGAAACTTACAGATTAAGGGGCGGTAATATTATAATGAGATCCCTTTGCCACGTTACCAAGGGAGCGAAATCAGACGCGCTCATTTCTTCAGAAGCTTGCAGAAAAAGGCTTACTAAAACAAGCCTCATTTGAGGTTTCCTTTTCATCCCTCGCTTTCCTTCGGTTTTAAATAGCTTGTAAATGCTCCGTGCACGTTTTACTTTCAAATTAGCGGCAATTCGGCGTCAAGCAGTTGTTTGTTTTTAGTTCCTTTGCTTAAATAGCTTATAAAAGCACCGAGCCCATTTTACTTCTCGTCTGCCTCGCCTCACTCTTCTCGCCTGCCTCGCCTCACACTTCTCGTCTGCCTCGCCTCACTCTTCTCGTCTGCCTCGCCTCACTCTTCTCGCCTGCCTCGCCTCACACTTCTCGTCTGTCTCGCCTCACTCTTCTCGTCTGCCTCGCCTCACACTTCTCGTCTGCCTCGCCTCACACTTCTCGTCTGCCTCGCCTCACTCTTCTAGTCTGCCTCGCCTCACTCTTCTCGCCTGCCTCGCCTCACACTTCTCGTCTGTCTCGCCTCACTCTTCTCGTCTGCCTCGCCTCACACTTCTCGTCTGCCTCGCCTCACTCTTCTCGTCTGCCTCGCCTCACACTTCTCGTCTGCCTCGCCTCACTCTTCTCGTCTGTCTCGCCTCACTCTTCTCGTCTGTCTCGCCTCACTCTTCTCGTTTGCCTCGCCTCACTCTTCTCGTCTGTCTCGCCTCACTCTTCTCGTCTGTCTCGCCTCACTCTTCTCGTCTGCCTCGCCTCACTCTTTTCGTCTGCCTCGCCTCACTCGTCTCGTCTGCCTCGCCTCACTCTTCTCGTCTGCCTCGCCTCAATCTTCTCGTCTGTCTCACCTCACTCGTCTCGTCTGTCTCGCCTCACTCTTCTGTCTGTCTCACCTCACTCTTCTGTCTGTCTCACCTCACTCTTCTTGTCTGTCTCACCTCACTCGTCTCGTCTGTCTCGCCTCACTCTTCTGTCTGTCTCACCTCACTCTTCTGTCTGTCTCACCTCACTCTTCTGGTCTGTCTCGCCTCACTCGTCTCGTCTGTCTCACCTCACTCTTCTTGTCTGTCTCACCTCAATCTTCTTGTCTGTCTCACCTCACTCTTCTGGTCTGTCTCGCCTCACTCGTCTCGTCTGTCTCACCTCACTCTTCTTGTCTGTCTCACCTCAATCTTCTTGTCTGTCTCACCTCACTCGTCTCGTCTGTCTCACCTCACTCTTCTCGTCTGTCTCACCTCACTCTTCTGACTGTCTCACCTCACTCTTCTCGTCAGTCAGCTCGACTCACTCTCCTCAAGTGATAAATGAAATCTGATCTGTGATGCGCGACTGTCGTTCGTTTGGTGTGCTGCATTGAGCAGCCGTGTTCAGTTTTAATTGTAGTGTCCTCTAACTGAACTAAATTATTTTTATTACATTTTGATTTAAAAACATCAAAATGACGGTGAGGGACGGTGCCGCGGTGGGCAAGTGACGTAACCGGTGTTGCAGCTTAACACCGGTATCACCGCCAACACCGTCTATCGCAGCAAGTCTAACTGGAACCTCTTAATTATTACCTTGATGGTGGAAATGTGGATTTTCAATGCTTTAACTCTTTTCTTACAGTTTTATTGACAACTGGTAGGTTTAGTGGCAGGGGTTGGGTTATGTCCTCATAAATGTGTGAATAGTGTAATGTAAATAAAACGGTTGTGACTGTTTACATAAAAAAAAAAAAAAATTCACACCCCGACATACGTATATGCAACAATGGCAATATTATTACCCACTATATAATTTAATCATGATGATAAAATTCCTAGTGCCTTTTGCATCGGCATACTGACGCCAAGGGTTTCTTATTTAAAACAATGGAGGACCCTGCACATCGAAAAATTATGCTAAAGTGGTACCCTGTGCATCAAAAAGCGACGCAAAAGGGTCCTGACCAAGCGTCAATATGTGACGAGTTGGGAGTGAGAACATGTTGGTTTGCAAGAAACAGAAAGCGGTCTACATGTGACGCACATACAGTAAACCCATATGTCGTTTACTTTGCTGCGCATAATAGCACCGAATTCATTAAAAAACACAATATATTGACCCACGTTCTGTTTTCCATCATGCATCGTGCACGTTTGTGATGACGCAAGATAAACGCACCAGGGTTCGATAGAATCAAGAGAGTGTGAAACCAGACCAACGCTGCGGGGGGGCACCAGTATGGAGCGAATTTTGTGCCAATATTCATCAAACAAATCCAGCGTTTTGCAAATAAACACAATCTGCTTTGCAAAGAAAAACTCGACTTTCAAACAAATGCAAAGTGATTTGCAAATACAAAACTCTATTTGAGAGAAAATGCAGAGGTATGGACAAATATATGTATTGTGTGTTACAACTGTGAGACTCATTTGCCTTTTTATGAGGAAACTTGGCCTGATTTTCTCACAAATACAATTGAGCAACTTAGGGTTGTGCCAATAGAGATATCGACGATAGCAAATGTCTTTGTCGATAGTCAAGACGATATTAGGCTCAATCTCCTATTAATGTATAAAACTTATTATTATTATTGCTAGGCGGCCTATTATTATTGGGCTATCAAATTGCCCCGCTATTTCACCTCAGCGCCGCACTTCACACACACGCGCAAATGAGGATTAAGGCCAAAGTATACTTCGGCCGTCCGCGCACCGTCCTTATTACGTCATTTTCGTCATCAAGAGGGCTCGCGGACAGTCGCGTCCGAGTGCAGGCAATTTTTTGAGACCGCGCAAGTCAAGTTGGAGGTCCTGCGCATGTGTCGAGCTCGTCCGTCCGCACTCTTCAGCGGCTGAGTATACTTTGAATGCTGCGTGGACGCGGCTGTGCGCGAGACGGGACGGAACAGAACGTGGAAAGTGAAGTATACCTGGGCATTTAGGCTTCTCCTCCTCATTGGAAATGTTTTAAAAACGGACTCTAATAAGCCCACATCAAAATTGAACTGCAGGGTGATCATCTTTATTTACAAATTAGGTACATAATGTCAAGAGTGCAAAAAGAGACATCTTTTAGACATCTTCTTGAACAGCTTCGAGCTATGAATGAACATGACGAAACTGCACCGGCAGCATTTCGTTTTCTTTACAGCACATTATCAAAACACATGGATGCTTATTCTTCATCATTGTTATTATAAAAATATGCAGTTAATAAGTTATCAGTCTAAAACAGGGCTCGTCGTGAGGCGTGCGGTGCGGAGTGCTGTATGACAGATGTATCCGTTTAATTTAACTTTACTCCAAAAATATGAACTTATCTGAAAATACTTTTATATTTAACATGTTCGTTTATGTCCAACATTGAGTGTTAAACTGTTGGTCTTTAAAATAAATCTTCTTTTGATTTTCACCTTGACTGATTTTTAGACTGATAACTTCTGCCGCAAACTTGTCACAGTAGGACGCGCGGTCCTAATAGCGATGTATGACTGCTATATCCGAATATGAACTAGCTGTTTTAAATATTTTTATATTTAACATGTTAGTTTTTCAGTATGTTTGAAAGAATATTATTTTGGTTATTGGTACTTCCAGGGTCTCTCTCTCTCTCATGCACGCGCGGTTTAAAATCACCAAATAGTTATAATAGCCTATGACAAATACAGAGAGTCTCTCTCTTGCCCACACCCACCCATGCACGATAATATCGTGTATCGCGATCTCACAGGCTGGCGATATGACGATATGAAAAATTACCATATCGCCCAACACTAGAGCAACTTCCTTTTCCAAAAACAGCAGATGGCGCAGTCGCTCAATTTACGCTAGTCTCCCGAGACCCGAAACACCTGTTTACCTTTTCAGGGAATACAGCAGACCAACATGAGTGGGGAACAGGTGAGTTTCTGTCTTACTATATCTATAATTAACCATTTAGATGTTTTCACAAAGCGACCCTACTACAATCAGTGAAATTCACAATAAGTGCTGTAAAGTTGTTAACATGATTGATTAGTTCAAAAATCAGTAGTGACATGGCTAAACATTTAACTAGGCAGTCTTTCCTAGAGGTCTGCAGGGGCTTTAAACTGAAGCCCAAACCCAGCCCATACCTGAGATCGTCTGACCCAACTAGAGCTGTCGCGATTCGTCGATTTTAGTCGACTAGTCGATTTTGAAAAATCGTCGACTTCATTTTGCTGGCGTCGACTAACCGGCAAAATACCGGAAGTGCCGCATTTCACAGAAGAGAATTCATAAAACACATTATTAGACTATTTTCCAAGGCTGCATGATATTAAACCCATTTAAAAATCATAATTAAGCATAATTGTGAATTCACAAAAGCTATGATTTAATTAAATAATTATATGCGATGCAGTTCTAACACAGTATATGCGCTTTAATTATTTACATGTGTGTAGGTTAAGCATGTGCGTCTCACAGCGGCTCCGTTCACAGTAGTTCCACAGGAACTGATCATCTACATGTGTGGAGCATCTTAAACTTCATCTCTGCATGTTGTTGTGAGTTTGGGTTTATTATAACGTTCATCTGGGAACGCAACGTGCGCCATTTCATCAGATTTGTAAGGTAAATCATTTATAAATCTACACAGGAGAATACATCGCGATTTCAAAATAAAAGCTCAAACCCTCACTCTGAGTTTACACGTTTTGATGTCCACATATTCATTTAATTACAGTGGCTATAGCATTTCTGTCCTAAAGAAATGACCAAATATTAAAGATTAAATGGACATTTGAATTAAATGGTGCTTGGTCAATATTAAACAAGGATTAGATCGCGCAGTAATGTTTAAAAATAATCATCAGGCGCCCCCTGCAGGCCTTTGTTGTTATGCGTTATCTACATTAGCTCTATTGTTTATAATACATTATGTATTTTAACAGTTTTGTTCAATAAAACCATATGATTTCTTGCTTTTGATACTTTATTTGAACTAATTATTATTGCATCATTGCTATTATATATGTATTTTAAGTCATTTTAAACGCTATTTTTTCACTTACATCTATTTTTATTACCAATATATATATATATATATATATATATATATATATATATATATATAAATATATTATAGGGCCCTATGAAATCCGTTTTATTTCCAAATTCATTTTTTTTCCATTTTCATTTTTCTATACTCTGTTTTAATGGTTCCATTAAATTTTAATAATCAAAAAGCCTGTCTAATTAATTGAGTTTTACAATTTTATCTGTACCAAATTCTGTTTTACATTATTTTCTGGATTCCATTTTAATGGTTCCATTAAATTTTAATAATCAAAAGCATCTCCAATTAATTGATTTTATATTTTTTAAAAAGTTTTTTTTTTTTTTTTCAGAAATACTGCACATTTACATTTTTCTCCTAAATAAATTCTGGTAAATAATATTTCTGGTAAATTCTCCTTTATTTAAAATACTGATTATAATGTTATTATTAGACTAGAACACGTGGATATGTTGTGATTCTTACACTATAATACTGAACTGATTTCAGTGATCTGGACTGAGAGATGGACACTTGCTTCTTGCACTCCATGTTGCACTTTACTTTTGCTTTAAAAAAAGATTTCATTGAAATTTGGATTTAATTTGGTTTAATAAAATATTCTTAAGTAAAATTGTTGTTGTTGTGTTTTTTTTTGTGTTTTTTTTGGTGTGGGAAATTAATCGGTTAGATTAACCGATTAATCGATAAATTAGTCGATAGATTAATCGAAATAAAAATAGTCGTTAGTGGCAGCCCTAGACCCAACCCGACGATCTCAGGTCCCACAGTTAAATTTAGAGCCCGAACACGAAATCTTTTTTTACCTCCATTTTAATTGGTTTTAATTTCACATTTAAAAGGATCTTTTCATTTTTAACATAATTGCAAATATCAGTATTCAACGTTTTATGTTTAAAATATCAAAACATTATTTATGCATGTGTAACTGCAGGTTAAATGCATTCATGTTCTGCATTAAACAGTGTGTAACAAAAATGCCATTTCAGATGCAGCTTCTGTTTCCTCTGCATTGCAAAGATTAATTTTGTTGATACTGATTTCATTTGATTGGTAACAGCCCAAATGTCGTATTATTCTAATTGACTGATTCAATTTAAGAATTTGACTCAAAAGATGATGCACACTTTTAGAAAAAAATGGTTTTACAAAGCTAAAAATACCCATAAAAAGGTAAAAATCTATTTAAACTTATTGGAAAAGATTAATTTCTATCACTGCTGTGAACAGACCACCACACAGAATATGAAGAATATAAAAAAAATGCTCTGGTCGATGCGTGCAGGGGCGTGTTCTTCCCGGGAGAAATGCCCATATAAGGAGTTCCACTGTCGTTTACGTCGTCAAGAACAACGATCGAAAAAAACTCTCCGAAACTTGTACGAACCCGGAAGTGAGATTTTTGGCACAGAAATACTCTGGTTGCGTCCGAAATCGCATACTGCATAAGTAGGTATTATTATGAATAAATATTACAAAGGATCTAACAGTGAGGCAAGAATTATTTTTCTCCCCTAAACTAAAACAGGCTCAAAGTGTCTTTAATAATTGGCTTCAAAGAGATTTGACTATTATTGGCAGAGTTCTATTGACCAAAGTTGAAGGGGTATCTAGATTTATTTATCCGGCATTATCTTTTTTTGTTCAAGATTTTACTTGTAAAAAAATTAATGATTTGTTTGGAGGAATAAACATCATCATTTAAGAAAGGAAATTCTTCAAGGGCCAAGAAATGAAGGTGGATTTCAACTTTTGGATTTCTTTGATTTAAATTATACCTTTAAAGTAAAATGGCTTAGAAACTGCCTACTTAAATCAGACTCAATATGGTTTTTTATACCATTTATAATATTTTCAAAAAGGGTGGAGAATTGCATTTCTTGTTATTGTGTGATTACGCTGTTAATAAATTACCTGTGGCATTGTCCAATTTCCATCAACAAGCTCTTAAGGCTTGGAAGTTATTCTATGTACACAACTTTTCCCCAAAGGTATTTATTTTTTATCTGACATTTTAGACCAATCAACTCATTTGCTTTCTTATGAAAATTTCATGAACAAATGGTTATTTCCTGTTAAATATAAAGAATATAATTCTGTAATGAAAGCCATTCCCACAGGTCTATTGATGTTGATGAGAAGTCATATGTTGTCATATAATATCTGTCGATCTGAACCTGTACTTTGTGTAAATGGGGTTGACATTAATAGTAAAAAATGTACAAATACATTTATTAGACAAATATTTAATAAAAAATAGATCTTTAAAGCCTAGAGGGAATTTTTTTCTGGAATGTTTGCTTCACAGATATTATGTGGAAAAAAGCTTAGTCGCTCCCTTATCGATTCTGTATTTCTAACAAACTTAGGGAATTACATTTGAAAATCCTTCATAACATTTATGTTAGTAATTATACTCTGTCAAAATTTATGGATATTGATGGAAACTGCTCATTTTGTTCAGATCAGCCAGAAAAATTGGTACATATTTTTTATGAATGTAACCATTCAAAAAAGTTTTGGGGAGACTTATCCTTAATATGTCCAAGAGAAATCTGGTTATAGTTGTGATTTGACTTCAAAAGATGTTTTATTTTATTTTGAATCAAAAAGTATATATGTTAACTTTATGCTGAATCTTATGATTTTATTTGGTAAGTTTCATATCCATAAAAGTGAAAGAAATAATTCTAAACCTTGTTCGAAGGTTTTTATGGTTGATGTACATTCATATATGGATTCTCTTTATTGATAGTAAAAAATGTAAAGATACAATTATATTTGCTAAAGAGCTGAATTTAATTGAAAAGTGATCTCATATATGCTGTCTTTTGGATTACTGGCATTTAGTTGCTGTCTTTTCTTTGTATTCTTGTCAAAATGTATATTTATATCTGTAATGTAGACTGTAAACCCACGTTTATTTTAAATTGTATTCATTTTATTTATGTATTTTTTTATTTGGATGTCTTGATATAATTGTATTTTTTTTTTCTTTGTTGTAGTTCTAAAAAAAAAAAAATTCTAACAACTCATTGTCATGTTGTATCAATGACAAATTTAAATAAGTCATTTGTGTCAACACATATTGAAACATTAAAAAAAAAAAGTTATATGTGTGAAAGCATATTGCTGATTATTGCCTTTCATTCACTTAAGTTAATGGTGTCACAGTTTCTTTCGCGGATCCTTTTTGTCAGATACGACTGACTGACAAATATTGACTAGCCTACAACTTGGACAAGATTCCTAGAAGTTTCACACCTACAGCACACATTACAGACATTGATGCACAAACGCGGATATGTTCTACATGTCTACAGTAGGCATATAAAGAATGAGTAAACCAGTCTTATAAACTCCTTGATTTCGCTTAAGCAAATTTAAATATAACATGCATGCACAATAATCTATAGTAAAATTATTTACATCACTCAACAGAAACTGGCATATTTCCAGTACGCGCCTCAGGCTTGCATTGTATCGTCAACTCGCTCATCAGAATCTTCGGCAATCATCGGCAAACTTTGCCACGGCTCTCACTCGGGTTCTTTTTGAGTTGGACGTGCTACTTCGGCTGTGCTCCTGCGTCATCAAACTGGAACTAAAGTTCGATTCATAACAGAACAAAATAGTGCATAATGAAACAAATTAAACGTAATTTCTTACACTTGATTAACTGCTAATTAATAAATAAAAGTAATAATATCCTATTAAGTGAAAAAATGAAAATCATTAATTAGTTTTATTTATAAAAAAAAACATTTGACATTTAACACTTCATTTATAACATAATAAAAAATAATAATTGTGAACATGTAGGATAAGTGCAAATTGATGTATATAATAAGCTATGCAGCTAATCAGGTATCTGTATGCTATGCTAGTACATAAGCTAACGAATACAGACATTAATTATCATTATAACGTAGTTTAAACAGCATTTATCATTACATGATTTGGTAGGAATTGTATTCAGGCACTCAAGAGAATACCTATTAAAAGTAATTTGAGCCAATGGGATCGCTTGGGGTCCTAAGCGGACCCAATAATATCAGAAATATGGTGAGAATAAAATTATATTTTAGCGATTTAAACAACAGAGAGTGATAGTAAGAGAAATCTCAACAGATAAACAAAGCTACAAACGCACTCAGTCAGCAGCACGGCAGGCAGGAACAGGCAACGTGCTCATGTGACATCTTCAAATACACGAGTGAACTGGAGGTGGGGAATAGTAATTATAAATGTAACACTTTTACATTTTTTAATGATTTGAAAATCTTTTACACTTTTGAATCAAAAATGTAATTCTTCCGACTGTTTTTATTGGCAAATAGAGCCGTAAACTAAGAGTTAATGGTTTGATAATAGCGAGAATTGGACCTTAAAATAAAGTGTGACGCTATAATTTTATACATAGACTTACAGTCATATAAAATCAAATCATATAAGCACAAATTTACTGTTACTTTACTCTCCTTGTAATCATACATTCACAGGCTCCCGCAGACAGGTTTGTTTCCTGCTTCCGGTGTTAGCAGTGGAAAGATACTCCATTGTGCTGGAGCGACACGGTGATCTGCTCTAAATCTGAAACATGGCCTCAACAAGCGCCACAACAGAGATAAAAGGTAACCGTCTTTCTTTATAAATAATTTGAGACTAACGTTTATATTAATAATCGTGCAATTTAGCACAGATTAGTGTGTATTTTCTCCATAGTTTTCGTACTGTTTTAGTTTCGATTTACACGTAAAGTGCTGTTTACGTCCACATCTGAAACTAAACTAGCTTATTTTTATTTGAGCTTTCATTCCTCGTTGATTCCATTTCATATTCTGAGTTTATGTCAATGCAATTTTATGTAGAGGATCGCTGCAAAGTAATTGCCAAAAATGGTATGGTTGAATTTTGTTTTATTAATTTTTTTATTGCATAACAGGAACAGTAACACAACGTACATGTATAGAGGATCACATTGTTTTCAACTATTATCACTTACATTCATAATAGCATCAAAGGAACAAAAAAAATTCTATATATAAAAAAAATACTACAAGGGATAACTTACAAAACATTTCCATGGGAAAAGGATTCAATAATTCTATGTATCCTTTTTGCTTTTTTATTTCTTAGATCTTTTAAATATTCAATGTAATGCTTTTGTTCAATTTTGAATAATGTAATGTTTATTGTTAGACCATTTTTGTTTGTGTATATGAAATTTCCCATACATAAGTATTAAATTAATAACTAAATTTTGCTTCAAATTCTTATTCTTATACAACAAAAATATATCTTTACCAGAGAATCGAATGTTTAATTTTATAAATTTAAATATCAGATATTCAATATCAATCCAAAACATTTGTGTAAATATACAATCATAAAATAAGTGTTTTATGGATTCTTCCTCTAAGTCAGTGGTTCTCAACCGGGGGGGCGCGGACACTCTCCCGGGGGGGCGCGAGTAGGCTACAGGATGGGAGGAAAAAAACCCTGAAACAACAAAATTTGCAATTTTTTTTTTTATCACTAAACTACTGTCATAAAAAGTTATAGTTTTTTATATACATAACTCCTGAATAAAAATTAAAATGTGTTTGGACTGATTTAAAAAAAAGAGTTTTGAACAAATTTGATTGGTTTGAGCGCAAATGCAGGTGATAAGCGGTTTTATTAAGCGAGTCATTGAGTCGTTCATTCAAACGATTCGTTCAAACGGCCGATTCATCAAGAATGAGACAGATGTTTGTGCATGGGTCATTGAATCTTTGACTCAACCGATTCGTTCAAAACACTGAATCATTCAAAACACCATTGAGTGTTGCTGTGAGATGCGCTATGCTGTGATCTTTGTTTGGATTCATCGGATCTATTTTCGCTGCTAAAATAGACCAAAACAGTCATTATTTAGTCTAAAATGTAAGTGACTTAATATTATTAACTTGTTTGTTGAACTGTCATATGAAATCAGTGTCACATTTTCAATCGTGAGGTGATGGTAAATTAAGTGATGGTCAATTGTCAGCTCTCTTGGTCGTCAGGTCGTGTGATGCATGTTGCTGAACTGTATTCAAATGTTATAAATATAAAAACACCACATTTTGAAATTTAACTGCAGTATGTCAATTTAGTTTATTTGTGTGTGCTGCGCTCATAGACTTTAGAAAACGGCGCTCATTTGTTTGATTTCTCCTCGAGAAGCTGCGCAAGCCTCAAAAGTTTAAGGTCCTTGCACCCTGACTGAGTCCGAAACTGTCGTATTCGTTTTTTCATATTTGTCATTTGGTGGCTCTCAATTGTCAAAAACACCCCTCAAAATATTTGCTACGGATGCGAAAAATGCAGAAAATCGAACCATCCGAATTAATTTTTATGACGGACGGAAGTTTCAGAGGCTGCAAACGTATAAAACGTGAGGTCGTATTTAGTTTTTTTTTTTTTATATATATATATATATATATATATATATATATATATATATATAAATATTTGGTTTTCGTTTATTATTCATTTATTCATTATTCGTTTATTATAAAATATTTGTTTTATATATATATATATATATATATATATATATATATATATATATATATATATATATATATATATATATATATATATATATATATATATATAAAACGAATAAACTAGTCAGAATATAGGCTACAGTTAAAGCTTTCCTTTAGTTTTTGTGAAATACACGCACGCACGCAGCCACGCACACACATACATGTTTAAATACATTTATGTTGTTAATAAATAAATTACAATAAATTGTTGTAACAGCAATATCTCCAAATTTTGTTTTTCACTGTAAAAATGTAATGATTTGCCAATGCAAAGAGAGTAC
The DNA here is from genome assembly GCA_027422415.1 of Schizothorax lantsangensis. Lineage (NCBI taxonomy): Eukaryota > Metazoa > Chordata > Actinopteri > Cypriniformes > Cyprinidae > Schizothorax > Schizothorax lantsangensis. Next base: position 74,582 of record JAPDDO010000437.1, read on the forward strand.
CGCCACCTTTTTCCCCCACTTCAAGCACTGATTATAACACAAACAAATCATCCTCCTGGCGACTTTTTTTTTTTTGTCAAAAGCGACTTTTACTGGTGTTTTTGGAGACTTTTGTGGTGTTTGGAGACTCGAAAGCACGAATCACTCTGCAGTTAGGCCTACTGTGCTGAACGAGCAGCGGGTGCTGCCGTGAGCCCCTCTCCCGTCCAAAAGCACTCACAGGCGGTCAGTCTCTCAGTAGCCTCGCGCAGCAGTCAGAGCAGAGACACACACCCCTCCGCGTCCAGGCTGCAAATGAATCGCTCATGCGCAGGGCCGCCGCCGTTCCCGCCCTGGCTTACAGAGCGGGGTGTAAATGTAAATGTTCACTCACTCACACAAAAATAAATCACTGCATTTAAATTGACTCACGACATAGCTCTCCATTCACTCTAGTCTAGTCTCTTGCCAAGTTCGCTTGTGCCAGCTCTCGCTAGTCTGTTATCAATCTCGATTTACATAGGCCTTTACTACAAAACCCCAACAGTCTTTTTAAAGACTAAACCCACAAACATTCTTGTTAAAGATTAGATCAAATCTCAGCCCTAGCCAGTAATTTTTTTTAACTGCTAGGCAGTAGCTACACTTAGCTAAAACTACCCACGCGACTAAGACACACACACACACACACTACAATCGTTAAGTATTAAAATAAAACCTGAATTGTCTGCAAAATAATTATTTTGTTCGTTTAATTAAAGATCGTGCCTAAGTCCCGACTGATTAGCCCTTGATACGTCTCTCAACATAGCCACACACACAGTTACATATTGTCTAAACTTTATTGAAAACACATAACAAAAACTGAGAAATTTCTTGTGAGGACCAACAAGCCAACCGACGCACCACCAGCTGCAAAAAAGCTTCGAAGGTACGATGAAGCATACCTGCAGTTTGGGTTTACAGTCACGGCTGATCTGAGACCTCAGTGTGTCGTGTGTGCCAAGGTGCTGGCAAACGACAGTATGAAGCCCTGCAAATTAAAAAGGCACCTCGAAACAAAGCATGCTGGCATTAAAAATAAACCGGCTGAATATTTTAAAAGAAAGCTTGATGGCCTCCATCAGCAACAGGCAACCATTTCAGTGCACAGCACTGTGTCTAAACAGTGTTTGGAGGCATCGTATGTAGTGGCCAAAAGAATCGGTAAACTGGGTAAACCGCATACAATCGCCAAGACTCTCATTTTGCCGGCAGCGCAAGACATGTGCAGAATAATGATAGGCGATAGTGCAGCAGCCAAACTCGGTGCAGTACCACTGTCCAATGACACAGTCGCTAGGAGAATTGAAGACATGTCCAATGATATCAGAGAGCAACTGATAGAGTTCGTAAAAAAGAGTCCTTACTACGCGCTGCAGCTGGACGAATCCACTGATATTGCTGGGCAGGCACAGCTCCTCACCTATGTCAGGTATCTGCGGGACAAGGCGATTGAGGAGGATGTCCTGTTTTGCCGGCCTCTTCAGTCGCACACTACAGGAGAAGCCATTTTCAATGTCCTTGATATTTTTATCCGTGAAAATGGTTTGGCCTGGGACCGATGCGTTGGCCTATGCACGGATGGTGCGCAGGCAATGACGGGGCGTGAGCGTGGCCTAGCTGCTCGCGTTCAGCAAGTAGCTCCACTTGTAAAATGGACACATTGCATGGTCCATCGCGAAGCACTAGCTGCTAAAAAAATGCCGGTTCTTTTTGACTCTGTGCTGAACCAATCCGTGAAAATGATAAATCTCATCAAATCACGGCCGCTAAACTCTCGCTTGTTTGGGGTCCTCTGCCAGGAGATGGGGTCAGGGCACGAACAGCTGCTTCTGCACACTGAAGTTCGCTGGCTCTCCAGGGGGCGGGTGTTACAGCGGTTGTATGAGCTGCGAGAGGAGGTGAAGTGGTTTTTGACAGAAATCAAATCAGATCTGGTGAAGCATCTGGATGACACTATGTGGCTTGCGTCTCTGTCCTATTTGGTCGATATATTTGACCGCTTGAACGGCCTCAACCTGTCTTTGCAAGGCCGCGAAACTCATATTTTGCTCCTTGCAGACAAAGTGCACGCCTTCACACAAAAACTAGACCTCTGGCATGGCCGCATCAGTCGAGGGAACTGCGACATGTTCCCCAGCCTTGCAGACTTTATCACTGATGCAGGCACGTCACACGATTTCTCCTCCCTATTTCAATCAGCGTCTGAGCACCTGTCAGCAATGAGAAAACAATTTGCGACGTACTTTAAAGAGGATTATCGCTCTTTTGCGTGGGTTCGAGATCCGTTTGTGTGCACAGCAAACGAGCTATCAATTGATATGCAGGAACAGCTTATTGAGCTGAAGAGTGACAGTAGACTGAAGGAACTCTTTAGCTCCTGCCCTCTTTCGTCATTCTGGGCAGCATTGATGCAGGAATATCCTGAACTCTGTGACGTCGCCTTGAAGATTCTCCTTCCTTTCGCGTCGACATATTTGTGTGAGGCAGGATTCTCAAAAATGACTGCACTCAAAACGAAATACCGCAATCGTGCACAAATCGAGGATGATTTGAGGCTATGTTTATCAAACATTGAGCCAAAAATTGAGGATCTTTGCAAGGCAAAGCAGGCTCAGGTCTCACATTAACATCACCTACCTGCAAGCTTCTGTAAAAAAATGCAAATGATGCCTACTATTAGGCCTAGTAATAATAACAATAATAAAGCATAAATTAATATCAGAGGTCTGGTGCCAATTCCCAATTATAGCAATAGCCTAGTAATGATAATAGGCCTATACTGATGATGATAATAATAATAATAATAATAATAATAACAACAACAACAACAACAATAAAGCATGTAACCTCATATAATTATATAGCAATAGCCTAGTAATGATGATAGGCCTACTACTACTCATAATAATAATAATAATAATAATGTCTGCAAGCTCACATTAGAAGTCTGGTGCTACTGTCAATTATAACAATAGCCTAGTAATGATAATATGCCTACCTACCGCTACTGATGATAATAATAATAATAATAATAATGTGGGCCTAAAAATAATAGCCTAGGGCTATCTATCTATCTATCTATCTATCTACCTATCTATCTATCTATCTATCTATCTATGCAAGGTGGTGTGGGGGGGGGCACTGGGGCCCCAACTGCAATGAACCAGCTTTGGGGGGGCCCAGCTTGCAAAAGGTTGAGAACCCCTGCTCTAAGTTACAAAAGATACATGTGGTCTCCATGTCACTAAAAAATTTAGGAACTATTTGTTTCACTGGGTAAATCAAATGAATAACTTTATATGTAACTTCTTTAACTTTATTGGTGAGACAGTATTTACTGGGTAAATTCCAGACATCTTTCCATTCAATCTGATCATATAACATATAAAAAAACCTCAATCTTTCCCTTTATCTTTCTCTCCTTCCCTTGCTAGCTTGTACTTATTTGAACAATGACTGAGACTTGGTGTTATGAGCACTTCCTCTGTCTGATTGCCTCTTCAAGATGAATCGCTTTATGTATTCCCCAATTGTAAGTCGCTTTGGATAAAAGCGTCTGCCAAATGACTAAATGTAAATGTAAATAACGAATTCCAAAAAGGTTTGCATTTCAGCAATAATGTGGTCTACATAATTTCTTAATATATAAGTTATTAAATTTATTGTCTATAATTTTCACACCATTAATACTTAACTGATTAGTATATAGTAAGTGGATAGACTCTGAAGATATATTGCTGGACAAAAGTTGAATAAGGCCACTAGGAATGGCATCAAATACTACTGCAAACTCTTTAGCAGTTATAGGAATTTTATAATAATTAAGGAATTCACAGTAATTAAAAAAGATTTCCATTATTCTTGAATAACTGTCTCACCAAAATTATACCGTTATTATAGCAGTTTTTATAAAATAAAGACTTATTTTTAAATGTAATATATTTGTTGTTCCATATTACGGATTTATGTGGAGAAAAGTTATGCTTAAAGATGAGCATCCGTAATAAGCAAACCTGTTTATGAAAAGAAGAAAGCTTTATCGGAACCTTGTTAATATCAAAGTTACACCTTAAAAAAAATTCTAAACCCCCCAACCTGTCAAAAATTAACATTAATCCACTTGTTCTTAAATACACAGTTAGCAGTATTAAAGTCTATTACATTAAGACCACCATCTTCAATTGGATTAAACAAAACTGTCTTTTTTAAATAATGTGGTCTTCCAGATGATATTGAACAAAAAAGTATCCACCTCTTTTATGACCGATTGTGGAACATCTAATACAAAAGCCGTATACACTAAACGTGACAACCCTTCAGCTTTGGATAATAATATTCTTCCTTTTAGTGACAGATCTCTCATTAATCATGAATTTAATTTTTGTTTAATTTTCTTAACAATAGGTGTAAAATTCTAATTATTTCTCTCCTTTTGATCTTTACAGATCTTAATACCTAAATAATCTACCATCTCTTTTACTGGAATACCAAGTATGTTATTATAATTACATATTTTCAAAGGGAATAACACACATTTCTTTATATTTAAACACAAACCAGATACGGATGAGAAAATATTAAGGCAATCAATAGCTTTTTTAATTTCAGTTTCATTTTTTTTTTTTAAATGGCTGTGTCATCCGCTAACTGAGAGCATTTCAACTCTTTCTCTAAAATTCTAATACCACAAAATGTATCTCTTTTAATATGTATGGCCATAGTTTGTGTTACAAGCAAGAAAAGAAAAGGTGAAATGGGGCAACCTTGTCGTATACCTCCTATTTATTTTAAATCTTGACGTTGTTCCATTTGATAACTTAATTTAACTGTTAAAATAATTATATAGTGTCTGAATAGCTTTTTTAAAATAAAAAAAAATGTAAGGTCTCCAACATAAAATTATGATCGATAGTATCAAATGCTTTAAAAAAAATCAACAAATAAAATAAAACTTATCTGTAATAAATTTGTTGTAGTCAATTAAATCTAAAATGAGTCTAATATTATTAGAGATATGTTGTCCTTTCATAAATCCTGATTGACATTCATCAATTATGTAATCAAGACACTTCTTTAATCTTTCTGCGAATATACATGCAAAAATTTTTGCATCATTATTAATCAATGTTCAATCAATTGGATGCCGATTTTCTAAAAAAAAAAATCCTTGTTGGGCTTTGGTAATAGAGTTATCAAACCTTGACTCAGTGAATTAGGTAAATAACCTTGTTGTATAGCTTTTCTAAATACGGCTAACAAAAAATGTGATAATTCCCTCTGAAAATATTTATAAAATTCACTAATTAAACATCATTCCCGGGCGACTTATTATCTTTGAGTTGAGATTCATCTATCTTTTGAATATCTTCTTTAATAGAGTCTAAAAATGACTGTGCATTACTCAATTTGTTGTCATCCGAATATAAATTCTCATAAAATTCTGCCACATATCTTGATATTTCTTTGACGTTTTCTGTTAACCTTCCATTAATATTCAATTTGACCATAGATGTAAATTCTACATTTCTTTTTTCCATATTAAAAAAATATTTAGTACTTTTTTCTCCTTCCTCTAACCGTTTTTTCCTTGATATTATGAAGGCACCCCTTGCTTTATATTCATATATTCTATCTAATTCCAATTGTAGTTGTAGTAAGTTATTTTTATTTTCTTGATTTATATTACAATCGCCAGAAAGTTTTATTTCACATGATTATTTTCTTTTTTTTCCTCTTTGGATATATTTGTATGTAATAGAAAAATAACTTTGTGGTCTGTAAGAACAGATGACTCTATAGAAACCTCATTAACATAGTTCAATAAATTCCTTGAAATTAACCAATAGTCTATACATGACTGTTGAGAGATTTTTTTTTTTTACACCAAGTAAATTGAATTTTTTCTTGATACTTATGTCTCCATATATCAATCAAGTCAAAGGTAGAAAATAAATTACATTTACATTTACATTTAGTCATTTGGCAGACGCTTTTATTCAAAGCGACTTACAATTGGGGAATACATAAAGTGATTCATCTTGAAGAGGCAATCAGACAGAGGAAGTGCTCATAACACCAAGTCTCAGTCATTGTTCAAATAAGTACAAGCTAGCAAGGGAAGGAGAGAAAGATAAAGGGAAAGATTAAGTGTTTTTTTTTTTTTTTTTTAGGATGAAGTCAAGTAGTGCCGAAAGAGATGAGTTTTCAGCTGTTGCTTGAAGATTGATGGGGATCCAGCATTCCGGATAGGGGTGGGAAGATTATTCCACCATCCAGGAATGGTGAATGAGAATGTTCTGGAGAGTGATTTTGAGCCTCTCTGTGATGGTACCACAAGGCGTCGCTCACTAGCAGATCTCAGACTTCTGGAGGGGATGTAGATTCATAATAGTGCGTGGAAGTAGTGCTGAGCCTGTGGTCGTTCTGTATGCAAGCGTCAGTGTCTTGAACTTGATGCGAGCTGCCACTGGTAGCCAGTGCCATGAGATGAAGAGAGGTGTAACATGGGTTCTTTTTGGCTCGTTGAAGACCAGTCGTGCCGCTGCATTCTGAATCATTTGTAGAGGTTTGATTGTGTTTGATGGAAGTCCAGCCAGAAGAGCATTGCAGTAGTCCAGCCTAGAAACGACAAGGGCCTGGACAAGAAGTTGTGCAGCATGCTCTGTCAGGAAGGGCCTAATCTTTCTGATGTTGTGTAACGCAAACCTGCAAGATCGAGCAGTCTTGTGAGAGTGGGTTGAGTATTTCCAATTGTTTGAAATGAGCAGGCCAGTGCCCCCACCCCGGCCAACTTGCCTTGGGGTGTGAGAGAAAGAGAAATTGTGAGAGAGAGCAGCCGGGGTAGCGGAGTCTTCTGGACGAATCCAGGTCTCAGTCAAGCCCAAGATGCTGAGTGTGGATTGTAAGGAAAAAGCAGAAATGAAGTCAGCTTTGTTGACAGCTGACTGGCAATTCCAAAGACCCACAGAAAAAGAAAGAGGTGTAGTAGAAGATGTAGAGATAGGGCGCAGGTTAGCATGATTACACTGCCGTCTGCTTGTGTTTATAGAGCGAGGTTGAGAGAGAACCGGAATGGTTTGTAAACATGATAGAGGTGGAAGGAAAGAGGATAGGAAAGGAGAGTGTGTGAGGGAAAATAGAGATGGTACTTAAGTGTGTGCTCGGTGTCGTTGCTCGGTTAAAGTCGCGCAGGAAAAAGTCGCAGGTCTTTACCCTCATAGGTCTACACCCGAAGAGGCTGAACGCTTCCGCTGATGCTTCAGCGCACAGATATCAATACATACTGTCTAGGAAGCCACAAGTGAAAACAGCTGTGGCCGCCTTCTAATTAGCACACCCAACAGCCTATAGCAGGTCAATTGCTCAAATCGAAACTACAATTCGCGCTTAAGTGCAGGAAGGCAGCAATGCCAATAACACTAAGCCGATCGACGGCTATTATTATAACAAGTAAGTGCAATCAAAAATACAAACTACAACGAAAAAGCAAAGTAGAAATAGGTAGAAAACGAAATATTCCTTCCTAGCAGCAAGTAATAATTTAAACAACAGATCTAGTAGCAAAGTATTAAGTAACACACTCACGTGCTGCCATCTCTTCTGCTGACTAGTCGCTTGTCCCCCATTTACGCTCCGTTTCCAAACAGTTAAAATTACCATTTCTGAAAGCGCTCCACAAGACATGTGTGGTTATATTACTGGATGCTCGAAATTGAACGGGAGAATGCACGTTTTAAACCGCTTATTGTACAGGTAAGTTAATCGCCATTCTAATCTAATGTGCTGCTGCACTGTAACGCACACACATAGGCTTCAGACAGTAGCGTGTACAATACATCACGCGCAGTCATCATAATTGTCGATTATTCCCTTGAGATTTTAATTGCGATTATTAATAACGATTATTTTGAACAGATTTATGCCATTGTTTGAAGCTGCATGCTATATTTTTATATAAAATATATATTTAAAAAAAGGCTGAAAACACTCTTTCTGAACTTTTATTGCTTTTATATAGCATTGAGCCTCAAATGTCAACTATACATTGGTTTGGTTTCTTCTTTAAACAAAAAAGGTAAAATTATGCATGGTATAATAATGTTTTACTAAAACTAAAAGAAAGAAAAAAAAAAAAAATGGTTTACTAAAGCTCTATATTTAATTTACAATTAAACAGACAAAATTTCAAATTACTGTAACATTTTAAAGTACAATTTCTATTATCAGGGCTCCAGACTAACATTGGAGAGCAGTAGCACCAGCACCTGATTTGGTAGCACTGAACATGTAATATTACAAGTTTTGTCTCTTAGAAATGCACATTAGAACAGGAGCTTGAGTTCAGAGTAGCAGGAGCTTGAGTTGGGATGCAGATGTACATTTGACAGTACCATTGTGAAAACTAACAGCCTCATCTTTTATACATAACCAAAAGTACAGCACCTCATTACCATGGTAAAAAAGTAGCCTAACTATATGGTTTCTATGGTGTTTGCATTGAAAAACAGAAGCCTAAAGTCATTCAGTCAATTACAAATCCACATCAACTGATAGAATAATTAACAAAATAATAATGTAATTATATTCCATTACTCCTTTAACATATTTAGTATATTAATAATACTCAATATGAATATCCTACTTTTCTGCCACCGTACCATTGTTACGTTAGTGTCACTTAGTGTTGTTTTTGGCGGCCTGTTTTCATTTTAGTTTTAGTCTAGTCTTTGTGTGAAGCTCTCATTTTAGTTTTTATTAGTTTTAGTCACGTTCATACTCTTTTTAGTCTAGTCAAGTTTTAGTCAACGAAAAGTCTGAGCATTTTAGTCTTATTTTAGTCAGAATTATCCATGACTATTTTCGTCTAGTTTTAGTCGACGAAAACTGATGACATTTAGTCTAGTTTTAGTCAATGAAAATTGTATTTTAGTCTCTTTTTAGTAATGCAATTCTATTTAACCCAGTCAATATAGTATAAGTACCTAGCAGTACAGACGAAATGTTCTTTTAGCCAAACCCATTTCAAACAAGGTTATCTTATTATATTATTGTTACCTTATAGACTTAAGAATACATCCAAAGACACTCTGATTTGAATTTACAACATTTATTTTACCAACCAAACATGTTAGAAGTACACACACATAAATTTAAATAAATAAAAACAATAAATAAAATAAAATAGCATCACATGACAATGCCAGAAAAAAATATATAACGTTACATTCAAGTTTAACAAAGAGAAACAAGGTGCTTGAATGCTCGAGCTACAATAACATACTAAAAAGTGCAAATAAAATGTGTGTCTGTTACTTGTATTGCTTGTAAACTGAAGTCAGATGAAGTCCCTTTCTCTGTGTCAGACTTAACTTTGTTTGTTGTTATCTTCTAAATAATGCCGCGAGTGGAGCTTGAGGAAGTGACGTCGCCTGCGTCTGTGCAGACTGTTGCCAAGTCCCCAAATATTTAGACCCTGGAACTTTACCGGGTAACCCCCCTCGAAATGCGATTGGGCTAGTTTTGAGTAGCAATTGGGCGGGTTTTGTTGCGAAAACCTGGCAACCCTGACAGCCCCTGAAGTAACGTTATGTCACATGAAACAGAAATACTGCAAAATAATAACGCGACTAAACGAGACGAAATAACGTTATAACATTTCGTTTCGTCTCTTTTTCGTCAACGAAAATGAAGAGACATTTTAGCATAGTTTTTATTTTGTAAACCACATTTAGTCTCGTTTTTATTCGTCAACGATATTGCATTATACATTTAATTATCGTCATCGTCACATGACCAGCATTTACGTCTCGTCTCGTCTCGTTTTCGTCACGTGATAAAGGTTCGTTGACGACGATATTTCGTCATAATTTTCGTTGACGAAAGCAACACTAGTGTCACTACAGTAAAACTATGGTAAATGTGGGTGATTTGTGGATTGAAATGTCTTGTAACTGGATCGTTGTTGCACTGTTTCTGCTGCTTTCTGCATCAGTGTTGATGAGAATAACAGCTCTGATTTATTTGGCTTTAAACTAGTTTAAATGAAAGAGACGTGATTTGTACTGGAGAACTCTGCGCTGAACTCGAGTGCCTCTTACTGGATTTCACAGCGTTGTTTAGCGCGTGATCGCGGGTCACTGTAATAAACACATACGCTCTAAACTCGCGCTGCGCTGTTTTCTTCTGAGGCGCGCGGATTAAAGGTCAGTGTGGCGCGCAGTTCAAACGAGTTCCGCTATTTTGTTCCGCTTTTGACACGTTTGGTGTTTAACATATCTATCATGCACAACAGAGTGACAAGACTATCAGTTACACAAAATGTATGAGTTTGTTAAACCCCGCGCTGCAAACACCTCTTAAGCACACAGAATAATGCAAGTGGGCATTTTTAATTGTTTATTTATTTTTCATAATCGCGGCTTTGAACGATTAAGTAATCGTGGCATCCATAATCGTAATCGCGATTAGAAATTTGATTAATTGTGCAGCCCTACTACTAGTAGAGAGACGCTCCCAGGTAGAATTAATTCACACACGCAATCGCTCTCACTAATGCATTCATTCATATGTGCTACTAATCTGTATCTGATTTAGAACGAGCAGAAATCTGAGAAATATAACGACCCAAAGACGAAAGAACTGATAAAAATGAGCTGTTATAGGAGCAATAGCCATATGGGCAGCGCTGTGTCATATATGCCATAGCTGCACAAGGTGTTTGTCTCCGCTCCAGACTTATTTGTTCATTAATGACGTCATCAGCGACTAGTCAACTTCGACTCGACTTTCATCACATAAAAGTCGACTTTAAAAAAATCATAAGTCATTCAACCCCTAGTACAAACAGGGATAAAAAGTACCCCATGTCCACGGTTAAATATACTGCTGGATCTTTAATGTTGTGGGCCTGTTTTTCTGCTGGAGGTCCTGGACATCTTGTTTAGACACATGGCATCATGGATTCAATCAAATACCAACAGATAAAAAATCAAAACCTGACTGCCTCTGTTAGAAATCTTATAATGGGACGTGTTTAAATCTTCCACCAGGACAACAATCCAAAATAAACACAAAAATGGGTCACTGAGCACATACAACTTATTTACATTTTATGTATTTATTTATTGTAGGCAGAAGGGGAAGCTTTGATTTAGATCGTCCAAATTGTGAGTATACACAGAGCATTACATATGCTAACAATATACCAATTAGCTTGCTTTGTTTTTTACTTATTTTACTTCACAATCTATTAATCCATTTTAGCTTGCAAATGAGCTTTTAATTCTCTCACTTTTTCAGTGTCTTTGAGAAGGGTGGTGCTTGTAGGAAAGACTGGAGCAGGTAAAAGCTCTTCTGGAAACACCATCCTGGGGAGGAGAGTCTTTAGAGCAGCTAAAGGGGGTTCATCTGTAACCAAAGAGTGCTGGAGAGAAACGGGAGAAGTGGCTGAAAGAGAAATTACTCTAGTAGATACTCCAGGTCTGTTTGACACAGATGTTTCTGAGGAGTATCTGAAACAGGAGATCAGTAAATGTATAAACATGACGGCACCTGGACCTCATGCCATCATCCTGGTCATTCAGCCCGGTCCATTCACGGAAGAAGAGGGGATGTCTGTGGAAAGAGTCAGAGCCATATTTGGAGAAGAAGCAGATAAATACACAGTCGTCCTCTTCACTCACGGTGATGAACTGACTGGCACTATTGAAGAATACGTCAGTGAAGCTGGTAAAAACCTGAAAGAAATCCTGAGGCGCTGTGGGGGAAGATATCACGTCTTCAATAACAAAGACATGGAGGATCGTATTCAGGTTCTGGAGCTCCTGGAGAAAGTGGATGACATGGTCACTGCTAATGGAGGTGGATTTTACACCAGTGACTCTTACCAGGACGTGGAGCTCATGCTGAAGACCAAAGAGGAGGAACTGATGAAGCTGTATGAGAAGAAATTAAAAGAGAAAGAAAGAGAACTGGGATTGATTTTTACTGAAGAGAAGATGAAACTACAAGAGAGAATAGAGACACTAACAGCATCTGAGCAAGAGAAAAAAAAGAAGATCCAAGAGTTGGAACAAGTCAATCAGCAGAACACGTGTAAATTGAAGGAGTACAAGCGATATTATGAAGCTAAGCTTAGAGAGGTCAGACTGGAGGCAGAACTGACTCACATTAATGAGAAAAAGTGGATGGAGATCTTCACCAAATTACAATGCCTCCAACTCTAATCATAATCAATTTGTTGTGAACAATTCAGTTCATAAGGACTTTTGAACTACATTCAATACGATTATCATGTGATATTGTCATTTGTAAATAAACATTTTCACATTTTTATCATTAAATTGGCGTAGCCACATTAAGTGCTTATGGGAATCTTTTTCTTGAGTTTTGAGCTTATTTACTCATTTTGTCAGAGAGTTAGGATTTTGTCTCCAGGTGTGATACAGTTCACAACTGATTACTATTATCAAAGTAAACATTATAACCGTGAACATTTGTCTTTCTGAATGAGTGCATGATGATATCGTATTGAAGTGTCCACTGTAGTACATAGCATCATAATGCCTTGTTCACTTTGATGTGTTCATGACCTGTTTAATCTTTGAAGGTCTAAATGCAGTGAAGTTTGGCTTGCCTTTCTGTACCCAAAGTTGAATGTCTTTTCCAGTGTAATGCATCAGTCATGATCTCACATTGTATAAACGGCTTATGGCTCTGACTGCTGTAATACAGTATGGATAATGTAATTTGCCTCCCATTGTGCAATGAATGCTTGTTACTAATATTAATATTACATAAATGCATGTTTGTTTTTTTCAATAACCTTTTAACAATAGTAGCTGACCATGAAAACTGAAATACACAAATATACAACAGTCAAAAATTGTGCAGGGCTTTTACTGTGAGGTTGATTTAGAGGGGATTAATATGGAGTGAAACAGGTGGGTAGTAACGAGTTACATTTACTTGAGTACATTTTTTTTTGGGGTAACTAATACTTTGAGTATATTTTAAAATGGGTACTTTTACTTTTACTCGAGTATATTTTTAGAGAAAAAACGGTACTTTTACTTCGTTACTGTGGGCGACGCTCCTCTCGTTACTTTATCTTAATGAAATACAAGTTAAAATGCTTCAGTTTATTCAAAACGCGCCGTTTACTTTTCTCTGGGCAATGAACGATGCCCATTCGCGAATGATTCATTCTTTTGAGTCGATTCTGTTTAATGGCTTTATCAAACCATTTGGCAAACCATTGAATCGGTTCATGAATCAGTTTGAATGATTCGTTCAGTTCACTGAGTCGTCTGAAGCGGTTCTGACTCAGATAACATCAAGAGCGATGAAGACGGGGCTTTGGATCTACAGTCAATGGAAAGCAAATCTGCAAAGGCTTGTTTGCTATAGCTATATGAAGATCTTTTATTAGATGAACACTGCGTGTGCTGTCTATTGTTCCACGGGTATAGGCCACGATACCACTTGTTGTACATGTACCTTATACATTAAATATAAATGTATAATTTATACATTAAATAAGCTGTCACAGAGTATGAAATGAACACCCGCGTTAGCTCTGTGCAGCGGCGGGCGACCTGTTCTAGACAATTAATATTCATATTTTTACAATATTTACGCTTGCAAAAATATATGCTACATTTGTTTACATTTTGCAGAACAGAAGATCCGTCAATGTGCATTTGTTTCGTTATGTTCAGATGTCGGAAGCAGTCATGTGAGGAGTTTTCAGAGGTTTCAGTATCAGGTTATAGAATAATACATAATTAATTTACTTCGGATCAGTGTTAATTTTGACAGCAAATTTTGATTCAGTTTTAGTCATAGTCTTTTGACTAAAATACCATTTAGTTTTAGTCATATTTTAGTCATTTGAATTGTTTTTAGTTTTAGTCTAGTTTTAGTCGACTAAATATCATAACATTTTAGTCGACTAAATCTACAGTAAATTTAGTCGACTAAAATCTATTGGGTTTAGTTACTGTGCATTTAGTAAGCATTTCTCTAAAATTTCCAAACTCATTATATAGGTTTGATATTAAGGTATTATCATGATAGACATCGATTTAACTACAGTGACACACAACATGCCTTTATGTTAAAATTAAATAAAACCACTTCTCATAAAGAACAAGAACATGGTCTTCTTTTTAATGAAATACCAATGGTTATATAGGATAATTATCCATTCTTTATAACAACTTGTTTACCATATTCATCATTCTTTCAAGCAGACATATTTATTTCTATAAATAAATTGAAATGAACCTTTAGGGCTACTAGTTTTTCAGTCAAGAGCAGTTAGTGATTTTCTGCCTTTCTTCTGTTGCTTGATTAACATCAATGACAGAGACAATAGCAACTTAATTAGACTACTATCCCTTTAAAACCGAACGCACAGCTGCAATGGATGCAATGTACTGATGCACGTTCTCCCTACTGTTTACGTTCACTTAAGACGTAATCGACTGTGTTTATGTGAATGCTCGTCAAAACGGCATCATTTCATGTGTAATTCTCTGCTCGCGCGACGCAAGAGAGTACTCGCGCGCTGTGAGACGTGCTTTCTGTGTGTGTATGCTTCAGTGTCTGTGCTCAGAAAACCGGACCGAATCGAGTTCTCTCTTGCATCGTCAGATTTATCCATATGTCTGCTCTTCTCTTACTCCCACATATTGATATTTTTGAACGTTTTATGAGACGTGCAGCAAGTGTATTATAGCTTATGTCCTGCCGGTTATGCATCTAACCTCCTAACTACACACTACAGAACTATGTTCTGATTGAATCTCTTTCCAAATCGTCCCTCCCTAACATTTTCGTCTCGTTTTTATTCGTTGACGAATATGTCAATAGATTTTCGTCATAGTTTTTGTCATTCAAAAAGAGTTTTCGTTCGTCATCGTCTCGTTGTCGTCGGTGAAAAAAAATGTTGTTGACGACAATTATGACGAAAATTATTTGTCAACGAAATTAACACTGCTTCGGACAAATTTTCTAACCGGCATGCACTGCTTCAAGTCAGCCGCCGATTGGTTTTCATGGCGCTGCGTGAAGTCGAACACACCTAATGTCAGACAGGCACATGACACGCATGCGCAATTTTTTCTTCCAATCAACTTCAGCGCAAACTCCGCCCCACAGCTGATTCTAAAGATTTTATTGGTTGTGTCAATCACAGTGTTAATTTAATTTCCTACACTTTAGGCGCCTTCGACTTTAAGCGGCGCTGCATAGAATGGTCAATGTATGACATCAAAGTACCGCGAGAGCCATTCGAAAGCATAGGATCCATCGGCTCTCTTATCGCTCTCGTGGTACTGTGATGTCATACACTGACCATTCTGTGCAGCGCCGCTTAAAGTCGAACGCGCCTTATGCTACAAAAAATGCTAACCCACACCTGACCCTAACCTTAACTAGTGAAATTGGCTGCACGGCGGGATTGGCGCTGAAAAGGAAGTTGCAGTTCAGGAGATAAGCAGTTAATAAGATTATGCGATATGAGATCGCCGAGCCGGGCCGTTCTGTTCCGTAACTCCCCAACCGAACCTCACCGGACAATGGCACCTTTTTAGTTACACCCAGTGCCCCATTTTGGAGGTTCTGCCTATTATGTTATACATATATAGGCCCTTTCGCACCGCAGGAACCTTTTCATAGTACCCGAACTAATTGTGGAACTACCCACTTTTTGGCGTGTTCGCACCGCGGGAACTAGGAACTGTTTTAGCTCCTGGAACTCCGTTTGGAGGAACTAAATTAGCTCCTACTTCAGAGTAGCGTCTAAAACAGTTCCGTAGGTACTATCGTAAGTGTACGCTAAACGCGTACGAAAACACCCTCACCCGCCATGATTTAAAACACAGCGTAAACATACTGTGTAAACATTGTATCAACTTATATTTCGCAAGAATGGATGTAAATAAAGTTTACAAAACAAAAGATGTGTGCTTAATCTTTCTATTTGTGCTGATAATCACCTTAATGAGATAGCAGCTGTTAAAAAATTGCGACGTCTTTAATCTCAAAAAGGTATTTTTAACCAAAATAAGAGAAACGTAAGTTAGTATATATGTAATTAATGTAGTATATATGGCTTATGAAGTCATAAAAAAGCATGGACAGACAAAAATAGTGTACCATTTAAAATGATTTATTGAACAAAACACATACACTAACGTTACTGCTTTGGTTTCTTAGTCCTCCTTTCCGATCTTTCACTCGCTTGACGTATACGTCGACATGTCCATTATTGTGAAACCCGCGAGACACAACATAAACACAGCGTCCTCATCCTCCTGTTGTTAACATCGTTGTTCTTCTTTGTTTTCGTTGTTGAACGCCGCACAAATGACATCGCTGTCGACCGGCTTACGTCACCTCCTAGTACCCGCTGTCGGTGCGAATGCAACACTTTAAATAGTACTGGAAAATAGTTCACGCAAAATCGTCCCAGTACTTTAGTACTGTACTTTTAGTTCTGGAACTAAAATCCCAAATATGATATATTTTAACAGCCTGGAGTCACAATCACACATCGAGACATTGTTCAGATGATTTGTTTCATGACAGTTGACATGTTTCTATGGAAGCCCATTTCCGCCACTGAATACAAAAATTTAAAAAAGGTTACTGCGACTTTTTATCTCACAATTTTAATTCTAACTTTTTTTCCCTCAGGATTTTGAGATATAAACTCGCAATTGCCAGAAAAAAAATCAGAATTGTGAGATAAAAGGTCGCAATTTCCTTTATTTTTTCCATATGTTTTCATCCTGAAATCTCGTGTGTGTTGAACTAATACGCACCTCATCCCAAACCTTCTGTTGCAAATTCCAAAACGTCATTTTAGAGCTAATAACAGAGGCTAAGCCATTGATATGCAGGTTAATGCAGTTATTAATGCAGTCTAATGCAGTTATTAGAGAGAGAGAGAGAGAGAGATATTAAGCGCGTGTGAATACCTGCCTCTGTGCGTCTCTCAGCAGTGTTCAGCAGCAGCGTCTACTAATAGCGAATTTTTAAGTTGAACTGCTTCAAGAACCTCGCTACAGCTGCGAAACTATTTTATTGATAAATTCACAGGGCAACACTGACAACAAGTTTCTGTGCGCGCGAGTGCGTGTCTGTACGGTGTGTGCGTCTGTGAGAGAGAACGGGAGAAAGAAAGCTTGATTTCCGTACAGAAGAAAAGGTGGAAGACATGGAAATAGTTTGTCATTTACACTATTGTTTGTTATATTTATTTGCTCAGTGTCTTCTGGGGTTTTGGTTCTTTTACTGTTGTAGATAGCCCATAGTATAACAAAAATATTATATCTCTTCATTGTGTTTGGGCCCTCCTGGACGAGCGAGCATAGGCACGTGCCTAGAATGCCTGTGCGTAAATCCGGCCCTGAGCCCAGGGCCCCGCAAAGGCTTAACATTTCGTTAAACATTTCGTTTTAACAGGCATTGCCTGTTTGCACAAAAAAATGATTGGAAGATCGACATAATCATATTGCTTATATAGGCTACGTGCATGCATGTTAGGATAATAACAAAGCAGAGGAAATGTAACTGTACAGAAAAAGGCCAGCATTTTACCTTTTTTTTTTTATTATTCATCAGAAAGTTACCTATATTGTTTTCAAGGCATACAGCAAGTATAGCCTATATGTAAAGAAGCAAAACAAGCGCGTTCATATGGGAAATCAGTCGTACAGCCACTGCTCAGTTCAGCTGACACGGCTTACACCAGTTCACCGGTTAATGAATCACTATAAATAAAGCATTTCCTGTTATTCGTGTTATTTGCAGAAATGGTAGTTTCTCCAACATTTAAAAGACATAGACTAATACACAACAAACGAAAAGAAGAGAAAGGAATATGATCGGACCTGGGACTCGAACTCCTGTCACTAAAAGCAACATCGTATAGCCGCAACAAATGCAGACCAAGGCACTAAAGAAACGTGATACATGCAGCATACAACTCACTACATTTCACAAACACAAAGGATAATAGAATTGAACAATTTATGCACGCAAGACAAAGAAGATGAAGATGCACGTTTAACCAATAAAAAAATAAAAAATCGAAATATCACATGATGAAATTCCAAATATTGGTCGCAATAATGTTGGGAGAAAAAATCAGGGTCCTTTAAAGTGGATCGCCATTTTACTACACATGTCTGACCGCCTACTTAATTCATTCCATAGGTAAAGTGTACAGATAGGCTTGTGCGCATTTGTGAGTTAAGGCTGCGGAATGACAGTCTCAAAACAATCCGCAAATACAAAGTATTTACATAATACAGGTATTTATATAAATAATACAGGTATTTATAGACATTCTTAAGGCAGAACACTAATTCAAAGGACTCGCGATTTGTTGTGCATGAAATAACGGGTACAGATACGGTATTTGAGGATCATTCTGTGAGCAAAGAAACAATAATGCACTTCCTTTGCTTGGATTGCGTGTGCGCGCGTGTGGATCTCTCGCCTGCATTTCTGGATTGCCCTGTGGATCCTTCGCGTGCATTTGTGGGAGGATTTGATACTGTTTTCACTCCATAGATTAATTATCTTCAGAGTTCTCTCTCTCTCTCTCTCTGTATGTGTGAGTCACAACAAGAGACTGAGTGAGTAAAGAATAATGCACGGTGCTTATGTCCATTGTATTTATGTGAATACTCACCAGTGCAGGCATTTGACACTCCGTTATGGGATGATATTAGACTCAAAATGATTAATAGGTGCACGCACAATTATCCATGTACTGCATAAATTTTATGCATGTAAACTAACCTTACTAACCACAAACAAATGCCTTTCAATTTGAATCTGTGGAATTTGGGATTAAATGATTGTGCAGCGATTTGAACAATACAGACATGTTTGCGAATAAAAAAATTCTGTTCTGCATTAATATATCATAAATTGCTCATGCAAAAAGGAATCCTTGCATTGGTAAACAATTTCTAAACAACCCAATCGCCGGGTTTGTCCATGTTTTACCCAGCGCTGGGTTGTGTTTTACCCAGCATTTTTTAGAGTGTGTATGTATGTATTTATTTATTATTATTATAATAATTATTATTATTATTTTGAAACGCGTTACGAGCTTACTGGAATCTAAATAGTACTTGGTTGGTGTCGCGTCATAGCTGTGTGAGTGGAGTCGGCATAGTGGGGGAAAACGATCCTTTCCCCCTCATTGGAAAAGCATGGTGTTGATTGATAAAATCATTTCTGCCGCTCTACAGAATAAGATACGTCGAAAAACCGAGCCGTATTGGGTCGGACTGTCCGTACGGTATCTGTGACTGGACAAACGACCCAACGGAATGGCCAGAGGTGTCGTTTCCCGACACCTTTTACATTTACATTTACATTTAGTCATTTGGCAGACGCTTTTATCCAAAGCGACTTACAATTGGGGAATACATAAAGCGATTCATCTTGAAGAGGCAATCAGACAGAGGAAGTGCTCATAACACCAAGTCTCAGTCATTGTTCAAATAAGTACAAGCTAGCAAGGGAAGGAGAGAAAGATAAAGGGAAAGATAAGGTTTTTTTTTTTTTTTTTTTTTATAGGATGAAGTCAAGTAGTGCCGAAAGAGATGAGTCTTCAGTTGTTGCTTGAAGATTGACAGGGATCCAGCATTCCGGATAGGGGTGGGAAGATTATTCCACCATCCAGGAATGGTGAATGAGAATGTTCTGGAGAGTGATTTTGAGCCTCTCTGTGATGGTACCACAAGGCGTCGCTCACTAGCAGATCTCAGACTTCCGGAGGGGATGTAGATTTGTAATAGTGAGTGGAAGTAGGAGGGTGCTGAGCCTGTGGTCGTTCTGTATGCAAGCATCAGTGTCTTGAACTTGATGCGAGCTGCCACTGGTAGCCAGTGCCATGAGATGAAGAGAGGTGTAACATGGGCTCTTTTTGGCTGCCACCAGGCAGCCTGAGATCCGTGCAACTACCGTTGGATCATCTGGTTGAAAAGAGAGATAGAGCTGTGTGTCATCGGTGTAGCAATGGTAGGAGAAGCCATGTGCCTGTATGATGGGTCCCAGTGATGTAGTGTATGTGGAGAAGAGGAGGGTAAGAGGAGGTTACCCAAGCCTGCTTGAACGCTGTGGGGAAGATGCCAGTGCGGAGAGATGTGTTGATAATGTGTGTGAGTGCCGGTAAGAGTGTGGGAGAGATTGCTTGGAGAAGGTGAGAGGGGATTGGGTCAAGAGGTCATGTTGTAGGATGGCTGGAGAGGAGAAGTTTGGATACTTCCGGCTCGGTGAGGGGACAGAAGGAGAAGATGGGAGTTTGAGCAGTGGATGTGGTTGGTTGGAGGTCCTGTGTGTGTGGAGGTGAGAACTGGTTACTGATTGTTCTAGTTTTGTCTGTGAAAAAAGTGGCAAAGTCGTCAGCTGTTATAGAAGTGGTGGGCGGTGGAGGAGGGGGACAGAGGAGAGAATTGAATGTTCTGAAGAGATTACGCATGTCTGGAGCGCTGTTGATCTTGTTGTGGAAATGTGAGAGGACAAATGTCGTCTAGACAAGAGGTCAATGAGGTAACAACTTTTTGTTACCTGATTGAGTCTCAGGCAAGAGACAGCACACTAAAGCTTACTTAAGTGATAAAGACTAGAGTAAAACCCTGTCATACTTTTTTATTGATATATTACAAAAAAAAATTAAATTGACAAAACATAGGTAACATTAAATGCCTACTGAAGTACCTTGAAATGCACAGCATTATGTGGTGTGTGCTAAACGTAGGCCTATAGCCTAATAATTTTCACAAATACACGCCGTAAAATAAAAAGATATAAAATGGCATGAAAATATCCCTTACGAAAATTAACCGTGATTACAACCAAAAAACATGGTTACTATACGTAAACCATAGTAAAAACAAATTAAACATGTTTTGCTACACTAACCATAGTTTAACCATGGTATTTTTAGTAAAACTGTGGTTATAGGCTACAACTGGTAATAAAAACGACCCAAAAAACACGGTTAGCCTACTATAGCCTACTTTTACCATAGTAATACCATTATTAATTTTCGTAAGGGATTGTGTATAATAATATGAAATAAATGTTTTAATAGATTGACATTTACATCACAAAATATCAGAGAGTGACATTTATTTGATGTGAAGGAGGGTTACTGTAAAGCCCCATAAGAACTGGGTTGCGGTGCAGGCGGGACAGGCCTAATGACTGGTCATTGAAGGGTAGTCTAACCTATCTGGAGTGCATATAAATATGAATATTAAGCTTGATATGTTTTATACGTTGTATACCCTTGTGGAAAAGAAGTGTGCTTAACTGCAGTAAAAGTGTACTTTTTTGTGTACTTCAATTTTTAAAAGTATACTTTTTAAAAAGTGCACTTGCAGATAATATCATTTAAATTAAAGGCCACTTAAGTGTACTTAAAGGGGACCTATTATGCAAAAATCACTTTTATAAGGTGTTTGAACACAGTTGTGTGAAAACAACCAGCCTATAATGTTAAAAATCCACCAACTAATTTTTTTGTAAAACCAATAAATCATAAACAGTCTCTCAGAATGAGGTGTTTCAGATTATCCCTCTGTTCACGTCACCGAGGGGAAAAAGTCCTGTCCATTTGTGACGCTCTCTGCACTATTAGCATATACACAGCCCTGAGTGAGAAGCTGTGGTCCGCCTCCGCCATTACTGATCACTTGCTGTAGCTGCTGGAGATATACACTGTCAGCGCCAAAGAGGCTTTACAAGTGTTGTGTTTTGGGATGCACTAACAAACATGGGATTCTCCATAATCTCCCCTCAACTGAGCCCAGGACACTGTGGTTAAATTTCATTTTCGAAGGAAATATCCCGGAAAAAATCGGTAACGTCCCCTAAATGTTTAGGAATCAATACCAATGCTTCGTGCATGAACGTCAGCTCCAGACAAAGTAAGTATCACGTGTTTGTTTTCCAAATTGCCTTCTGAAAGAGCTTCTTGTCACTCTGTAAGGCTTATTGCTAAAGCTATCATTGTCTCTGTGTGTTCACCGATGCTGTCTTCAAGTGCTGCCAGAATGATTGTGAATATGAATGTGGTAGTTAAAAGTTGCATATGAAAGCAATGTGAATCGATCGCTTGAAGTTGTCGAGCTCATAATCAGAAGTGGGCCATATAAATAAGTACACTTATTTTGATATATTTATCAATATACTAAAGCACATGTAAAATAATTGATTTTAATTTCAACTTAAGTGTGTTCTCCAAAATTACATTTGTTAATGTATTTTAAATGTATTTAGTCTATAATATATACCATATGCTTTAATGCACTTGAAATGTATTTTTCTTCTAAAATTAAATACACTTATACAGTATACTCCAATAAAACTTATCGTTGTTTTATTGTTATAAGTTTAATTTTCGACATGACACTGTGTCATTTATGAGAGTACTGTATTTGTACTGTACTTTATATCTGTGTACAGAATACTTTCAATATCATTGTGTTGTTCTAAGTCACTTAAACACATTTAATTGCATTAATTGCAAGCAAAAATGTAACGCATCTAAACAAAATTAATTTGCATTCAAATACATTTGATTTTATTAGACTAGGCTACACTGCACTGTAAGAAATGACTGACTTTTAGTTAGGTGAATGAGTCATGATTGAGTCTAACGTCTTTGGTCTAACTACACAAATAGAACAACTTGATCTTGAACAGAAATGAAAAGCCTGAAATAACATGTAACCACGCACAAAGTATCTCTTGTTTTATGCGCATGCGCCAAAAATACTACGTCATGTGTTCTTTGCGCGCCATGTTTCTGGAGTCGCGACACGACACATTGTACATTTACATTTAGCAGACGCTTTTATCCAAAGCGACTTACAGTGCATTCAGGATATACATGTTTTATCACTATGTGTGTTCCCTGGGAATCGAACCCACAACCTTTTGCGCTGCTAACACAATGCTCTACCACTGAGCCACAGGAACACTGTAATCAACCCGAATCAGTAAAACATATAATAATAGAATGTCATGCATATGAAAATAAGAGAATAATATTAAAAGAAGTATTTGAAAAATATAAACTTAAATTTACTTTGGAAAATATACTTGGAAAACACACGTACAGTTAATTTCATATCCGAACGAGATAGGTCTACTAGAACGAATATGAAGATAATGGAATAGGATATATTTATTTACTGTATTTGTTTACTTATTTATATATTTTCTGTTTGTTTGTTTTTTTTGTTTTTTTTTTCTGTTATCTTTCTCAGTCAGACTTTTGTTCCACACTCCAGTCCAGCAGGTGGCGGTAAAGCACCTATTAGCTGGTTTGCCAACTGCCAAAAAACGCTTAAAGCCCCGTTCACACTACAAGCGACACAATCCCATTCATTTCAATGGAGCACTAGCGACCATAGACATATATGGCTGCATCCGAAAACTTAGGCAGCTTCCTTGCTGCCTCATGAGGCAATAGGCTTGTTCGACTTCATGCGGCGCCACAAAGATTGGCTGCCGCCTGACAAAAGCAATGCATTCTGGTTAGGACATTTGTCCGACTTTGATCGGCGCTGCAGCCACCTTACGATCACATGTGCCATCAAAGAACCGCGAGAGCAAAACGAGACCAGCCGCCGAGGTCAGGCGCTGCAGTTGCTCAAAATCTGCTGCGAGAGCCTTGATGACGACACACTTTATTCTCATTGGTCAGATTCTGTGATGACAAGCACGAGGTGTGTTGCGTGTGTTTATTCTAACAATTAATTTCCAATAATGCTCACAAATCTGTGTTTTATAACAGTAAAGCGTTTTTAGTGTAGTTGAACTGTTATCTTGTCATTTTTATCAAAAACACTGATAAAAGCATATATACCCACACTTTATTGGTATTTAGTAGCCTATATGTTTATGCTGAACTTTATTCTTGAACAGATTGCGCTGTATTAAGCAGTATATAAAACGTGTTTCTGTTGCTCAAACGTTTCTGTGTATTTCACATATATTGCATTTAATTCACTTTATCTGTAATGAGTATGGAAACACCGTGCGAGCATCACTACCGGGAGCAGAAAGTGTCCGACTTGACGTCTCCGCTTTTAATTCCGCCCCGACTGCAAGCGGCTACTCTCGCCAGCTCGAAGGCACCTCATGAAACTGATTTCGGACAGGCTTCTGAGGCAGTGTAACGGTTGATCTATAACAAAATAGAACGAGTTTTAGTGATAACTAAACAAATATTTAATTACTATAATACTAATTTCTCGCTAGAAATAACATCAAACGTGCAAAAAGTTAATCAGAAATATACATTTACACACAAACTAACCACCAAACGCAACTTTCAGACGCCATCTTTATTTTTTAGCTCAACCGGCAAGGCAGGGTTGCCAGGTTTTCCCTGTTAAAAGTCGCATTCCAGGGATAAATATCACATTATTGGGGTCGCCTCAACCCGCGGAAAGAGTGTTGATGTAGCCCAATTCCGCGGGAAAACCGTGGACTTGGCAACGCTGCGGCACGGAATGGAACGCACAGGATTGTGGGATATCAAAGGCAATGAAGGATACATCTATGCTGCCTTCAGAAATCGATCAGATGAAGGTATCTCATGAGACAGGAAGTGAAGCTAACTTTGGATTCGGACGTGCCTTGATGCCTTCCTTCCTTGCAATGTGTCCTCCGAAGACAGCATTTTTCAGTTTTCGGATGCAGCCATAATAAATACCTAGACGCCTCATTGGCCGCTCGACCGCACGTCAACGGCGCCGCCATATTGGTGCGGGCAACTCTCCATATCGCTCATATCGGGACAGAAGAAAACATACCTGGCTCGTCGGCAGCTTGGACATCTACAAACCGTCAACAATAATAAAAACAGATCTCGGGGTATTATCTTTCACAGGTAAGACTGAACAGTTGTTTCTGGATGTTTTTTGGTCATTTTTAGCATTATGTTGACAGCTTAATTAGCCACCAGTGTCAGACTATTAATATCTAACGTTAGCGATATCGCTAGTAAGCTGTGAAAGCTGAGACTTTATAAGAAATCAAAGTTTAAATGAATTCTTATTAAGTTTTAACTTGTAGTTTATATCATAAATTAAATTGTGTTATGAGCACAATACAGTGAGCACTTTGACAAGACAGTGTCAGACTGTCAGGAGCTAAAGCATCTCTCTTTAATCTCACTACTCATTTACAAAGAGTAAGTTTATCATCACTAGATTATAAGGATTTCATAGCTTATCATAAAACTGTGGACTGATTATATTTTTTCTTTTTTAGCCAACTGCAAACAGGACAACGCAAGCCTTAAGGAAAGCTGAAGAAAGCCTGTTCTCTGCATTTCCAAGAGACTAAACCTCCACAGCCTAATGTTGTATTTGTAGTTAAAACACAGAATAGCCCTGAATGAATGACCAGAATGACCCTGATCATATTCAAACCTCTCTCTCTCCCCGGAACACACACTTACAGGAGCATTTTTAACCTTTGTAAGGGTCATTTTTATAATAATATAATTACCTTATTAAATGTTTCTGTCGTTTGGTCAAATATTTAAAAATAACCAGTTTCTTCAGTCAATCACAATACTATAGACTACATTTAAAATGATTTACACAGGCTGTTTAATGCTGATCATGTACTGTACATTTACACAAAAACTGTATAATGTAAATAGCCTAGAACTGAGAAACACAGGGACTCATTAGTGAGTGAAGCTGCAATATCATGACAAGATCATTGTTGATTATTGCTCTTTATGTTGTAATAATGATTATTAATTTTGATTAATAGAAAGTTTTTTTGGGGGGGGCATGTCATATTCTGGTCTGTGTTAAACATAACTATACTTTGACATTCTGTTGTACAATGTAAACTGCACAAACACGCACCACAAACATTCATATGTAGTAATATATATATATATATATATATAAAAAAATAAACAACTGTTTCAAAATTAGTGTTTTCTGCATGGGTGTGTGTAATTTGCATTGTAGAGCAAAATGTCAAGCACCGTCAAGTTGTTTACATTATTTTACTCATTAATTGAAAAAAAACATGAAATATAGGACAATCTTGAGGGAAGCAGTGGAGAATTAGTCTTTATTAGTCAGGTTTTGACGTCACAACTAATATATATATATATATATATATATTATACTCAAGGAGCTCATTAATTAAACACAATTTGGAATTCATGACCAACATTTTTGGCTTGTCGTTAGTTGTCTTTGTTTAATAATTATTACACAAATACATTATAAAACTGTACTTTTCAAGATTATTTAATTTACTTGATAATTTACTATGAATTTATTCTTCATTATTGTCTATTCTGTATTATTCCACCCATGATATTACATATTCTACTTGCTATTATTCATCTATTGTTATTCATTTATTTATTATGGTATTACACATTTAATTTGTGCTATTATAAATCTATTATATCACTTATATTATTGTTTGTTGTGGAGTTTATATCTGTATAGAGTGCTATGAAAATAAAAAGCAGACTACCAGTGTCACTTTTTGATTTGTATTCGCAGTATTTCAGAGGAATGAGCTGTGTTCTGACCTGAGGCACAATACAAGCTAAAAGGACAAGAGAAAGAAATGAAACAACTTAATTTCATTTAATGTGCATTAAAATTACATTACATGTATATGTCACAGTTATACTACATTAATATTAGAATTGTTAGCCGAAAAAATCAACCAAATCAACACTACATGTATATGAGCGTGAGCTTTTACGTGAGTGTGAGCTTTTACAATTTCTTAAGAAAATTTATAATTTTCCAAGCCTAACTAAATAACTGGAGGCAGGGTTATTTTTAACTCCATGTAGATCACAAACCACTTTAGTCGGTTGATAAATGTAAACGTTATCGTGTTTTTATCCCGAAAAAACCGCAGCTCCCCCGTTTACCTCCATTTGTTTTTAAGGCAGTCTTGCCCTCACAAACATGGCGGACGCGTTGACGTATCGCAGCAACGGCTCAAAGCGGCCAATGAGGCGTCTAGGTATTTATATGTCTATGGTTCAAAGCATCACCGTTTCCGTTTGATAAACGTTTTGCACCGTTTTGTCAGGGCTGAACTTGGCCAAGGTCTCGCATTAATTCGAATCGCTTGTTTTCCCCCACGGCATAATCGGATATGACGTTTTTGTGGGCGTTCCCAGCAATGCTGACCAAGTCTATAGGCTACATATACTACATAATTTTAAAGCGAAGGAACTTATCAACAGCGTAGTCTGCAGACAATTCGAAACTTGATCTCAGCTCCAAAAAAAAAAAAAAGTGAGGTAAGTTTCAATTAAATAACTCTATAATAAGTAGCCTACAGCTGATGAGTGTCTCTATCTGCGCCATGGTTTACAGTTTATTTGGAATAGGCTCACCTTTATTTTAGCGTAATGATATGGTTTTACACAATTATATAAAATCTTAAACCTGTATATAGGCTATCGTGGAAGTATTGCAATTAGTAGTATTACTTTTCACGGACAATGGATGATTTTCGTTCAGTTTCGTTTTTGACTGCAAACTTCCTCAAATGTGAAAATCTGACGAAAAGAACATCGTGTGATTTTAATACACTTTTGTCAAGTAATAGCCTACTCGTACTTCGGTATTCAATAGCGTGGAGTAAGCTTTGTTGATCCGATGTTTTTAGTGGATTCCCAAGGACCATTTTCACATTTCCATGTTTGGAACGCGGAAGTAAATTATAACAGGATAAAGTGCTATGTGCTAAGTATATGGAGATCCTAAAACATAAAAGATTTTTGTGTTCTGCTTTGCATTTGAAATATATATTATAAAGTCTATTATTTAACCTTAACTAATTTCCAAAACACGGAGAACGAAAGAGAGCGAGCGATATCACGGAAGTCAGAGAAGAAAAACATTGCATTAAAAACACCCTCACGTTAAAAAATTAGGGTACACATAAAATTATTGCCGAAAAACATCCTCAAAGTCTGTGAAAAGAGTCCATGGGTCCATAAGACCTCAATATATTGTCAGGAGCCACAGGTATTCATTTTGTGTTCCTTGATTTTATTCTCAAAGGCGTGCAGCCGCTGACTTGCATTTTATGAATCATCAAAGAGCATAGTTTCAGCTAAAAAGCTTGTTTACTGTTCTTCTAGTTTTTTTTTTTTTTTCATACATAACACAACATAACATCGTATATCCATCAAAAAACACTGCCAAGCATCAATGGTCGAAGGCTTGGCCCCACCGACTCACGCCGTTGTACATTCACACGTCACTATTTGCAGGAGGCTACGGATCCAATATGTTTTTCTACACATGTGTGGTGTAAACCAGTTCTGGATTATTGTCTTCTTCACAGCTGTAAAACCAGCAAACAACATTCTCTTTTGCATTGAACTAATACAGAGATCAGAATCATCATTAAGAAGACATAAACTTGGGTTAACAGACCAATCAATTCACAGTAATGATGACAAAACCAGGTTTATTTTACTGTTCTTCTGAAGAAAAAATTCACCTACATCTTGGATGACCTGAGGGTGAGTAAATTAACAGCACATTTTCATTTTTTTGAGTGAACATGTATGCCTTTTACTTCAACTAATCAATCTGGATTGTTGCTCAAACATTTTTTGCTTTTGTTCTTGCATCTCATGTTACGCTTTTATGTTTACTCTATATACCAGTCAGTATAGACATACATTTCAGTTATGGAGAGCACAGTAAAATTAATCTTAAACTTAATCTGAAAATGTGTGAAAATTGCTTGAATGCAGTTACTTGTCAAGAACTAAAAATATGTAGATACAGCAAAAAATGATTGCACAGAAATTATGTAGCATTCATTTACCGTAATCATTCATGTGGACTTAAAAAAAAAATACTGCAAATGTGTGAGATTTTCAAATATGTTTATTCTTTTCTCAGCACTTTTTGACAATGGAAGAAATGAATGAAGGTCTGAATTTGGTCCTACTGGGAAAAACAGGAGCTGGGAAGAGTGCAACAGGAAACACAATACTGGGACGGCAAGCTTTCATATCAAAGAAATGTCCCGAATCTGTCACAAAAGTTGCTTCTAAGCAATCTAATACTGTTTGTGGATACTCAATCACTGTTTATGACACACCAGGATACTATGACACTGATCAGACTGAGAGTGAGATTCAGTTAAAATATCAGAACATTTTCCAGGAATGTGAATCTGGTCCCTGTGTGTTTCTGCTGGTCATCAAAGCTGACAGATTCACTGAAGAAGAGAGAAAAACTGTGGAGAAGATTGAGAAGCTGCTGGGACAAAACCGCTTGGAAAAAACCTGGATTCTTTTCACTGGAGGAGATCAACTGGAGGATGAAAACATGACAATACAAGAATTCGTCAGTGAGACTGAACAACTGAAGAAACTCATTCAAAAATATGACCAGAGATACCATGTGTTCAACAACAAGAAAAAAGAACATACAAGACAAGTTAAAATGCTTATTACAAAATTCCTAACATGCGTTAAGACAATGGGTGAGTCTTTTTAAAGCAAATACCAAATAGATTTTTTGATACAATTTTGATGTATTATTATTATTATTATTTTAAATAGGTGACAAGTGTAGTTTCTTTTCTCACTGACACTGTTCAGAGTTCCAAGTGCAGTTGTAAAGCTCAGCAAGACATCATTATAGAGGGGAATAACAGTATAAAGTTTGATTCAAATTCAGATTTAGTTTATTGTCATTTCTGTCCCGTGCGACATATACAATGAATATATAGAAAAACAATGACCTGTAGACACTTTCTACAATAACTAAAGACTATGCATGATAACACAAATTAAGACTGAGTGTGAATAAAACAGAAGCACTATTGTTCATTTTTTTGTGCTAACTAGGGCTGTCAAATTTGAAAATGTCCACATGTAGTGAGTATGTGTTGAAAATATTAACTTTTTGTTTTTCTTTTTCAAACAGTAAAAGGTGCCAATAGGCTGAATCCACTGAAGAGAAAATTACCAAAGAAAGTTGAACAAGACAGTCATGTCTCCAGACGAATTGTTCTTCTGGGCAAAACTGGTGTTGGGAAAAGTGCAGCTGGAAACACAATACTGGCACAGAAAGAGTTCAGATCACAGATGAGTATGAATGCAGTAACCAGTGAATGTTCAGTGAAACACGCCACTGTTTCAGGCAGATCAGTGTCTGTAGTTGATACTCCTGGATTCTTTGACACAAAGATGGATCATGAGCAGATAATGACAGAGATAGCGAGAAGTGTTTATATATCCAGTCCTGGTCCTCATGCTTTTCTCATTGTGTTTCCTGTGAATATGAGATTCACTGAGCAGGAGGTGGAGATACCTCAGATGATTGAATTGATGTTTGGTCAGGAGGTGTTAAAATACTCCATCATTCTCTTCACTCATGGAGATCAGTTAAAAAGAAAGAGCATAAAGAAACTAATTGAGAAGAGTCATGCATTAAGACATCTAGTTGATGAATGTGGAGGCAGATTTCACGTCTTCAACAATAAAAAAAGGGGAAACAGAGAGCAGGTGAATGATCTACTGCAGAAGATTGACACAATGATAGAGCAGAATGGAGGACATTACAGTAATCAGATGTTTGACGATGCTCAGAGATTCAGACAAGAGGAAAAAGAGCACAGACAGAAAGAGGTAGAGGAAAAACAGAGAGAGGAAGAGGAGATAAAACACCGAGAGAAAGAGGAGAGAAAACAGGAGGAGAAACAAATGCAAGAGGAGATTGAGAGAGTAAGAAAGGAGACAGAAGAGAAAACAAGGGCAAAGTGTGAAGCTCAGTTTAAGTCAAAACTAGAAAGTCTTGAAGCACAAATATGGAGGGAAAACAATGTGTCAAAACAACAAGAGAAGCAACAAAGACAAGATGAAATTGACAGTGTGGAGACTAATGAGATAAACAGTGCAGAGAGTGAAGGTCAACCGAAAGCAGAACAAGAAACAAGCAGTGGATTTAAGAAATTTCTTTCCACGTATCGGAAATGGTTTTATATCATAGCTGGTGTTGTTATCGGTGCTAGTGCAGTTGCTTGTGTAGTTGGTATTGCAGCTATTGGTGGTCTAGTTGCTGCTGGTCTAGTTGCTGGTGGTGCAGTTGCTGGTGGTGCAGTTGCTGCTGGTCTAGTTGCTGGTGGTGCAGTTGCTGATGGTGCAGTTGCTGCTGGTGCAGTTGCTGATGGTGCAGTTGCTGGTGGTGCAGTTGCTGCTGGTGCAGTTGCTGGTGGTGCAGTTGCTGGTGGTGCAGTTGCTGCTGGTGCAGTTGCTGCTGGTGCAGTTGCTGGTGGTGCAGTTGCTGCTGGTGCAGTTGCTGGTGGTGCAGTTGCTGGTGGTGCAGTTGCTGATGGTGCAGTTGCTGATGGTGCAGTTGCTGGTGGTGCAGTTGCTGGTGGTGCAGTTGCTGGTGGTGCAGTTGCTGCTGGTGCAGTTGCTGGTGGTGCAGTTGCTGGTGGTGCAGTTGCTGCTGGTGCATTTGCTGGTGGTGCAGTTGCTGGTGGTGCAGTTGCTGGTGGTGCAGTTGCTGGTGGTGCAGTTGCTGCTGGTGCATTTGCTGGTGGTGCAGTTGCTGGTGGTGCATTTGCTGGTGGTGCAGTTGCTGCTGGTGCATTTGCTGGTGGTGCAGTTGCTGGTGGTGCAGTTGCTGGTGGTGCAGTTGCTGGTGGTGCAGTTGCTGGTGGTGCAGTTGCTGCTGGTGCATTTGCTGGTGGTGCAGTTGCTGGTGGTGCATTTGCTGGTGGTGCAGTTGCTGGTGGTGCAGTTGCTGGTGGTGCAGTTGCTGCTGGTGCAGTTGCTGGTGGTGCAGTTGCTGCTGGTGCAGTTGCTGGTGGAAGTGTTTGCTGACAGGAATTTAACAGCTAGCACAAAAAATTCCTGAAAGTTGTTTTCCTGCATTTCACCTCTCCTCTAGCTTGTCAAATCTAGTTTAAAGTTTTATGAATATTGTTGTTAATGACAAAGCTTATTCCCAATGTGTAAGTCACTTTGAATACAAATGTCAGCTAAATAAATAAATGCAAATCTGAGATCTTTCGTGCCACATTAATAAACAGCTTAAAAATGCATTTAAGTTATTGTGTGCAGTATGATTTATCAGATTAATGATTTACAGCCCATGGGCTATTTGGTATCTGTTTATTTTGTTTTGTTTTATTTTTTATTTTTTGGTCTAATTTGGTTTAACTGTACAGAAAGTTAAAATAAACTGTGAAGCAGACATTGTTTATGTACCATATGTTTGTGTATCACAAATATGAAAATTTAAATTTAGTTGACTGTGGAATACATCTTACAGCACAGATCAGGTGACCAGATATTCAATATTTGCTTTCAGGCTGGTTAATCATGTGATCTTATACACTATTGTGCCAATCTTTTGTATCAATAATGTTATAATAAGCTTGATAACCTGCACCAAAACACTCACAAATTATACCTAATATAAAGTTTTCTTTTTCTTTTTAAAAATATTATTCCACAATTTATGAATTCAAAGTTAAATGTACACATTTCCAGCTGCAATGTATCTGTAAGGTCTGTTTTGGGTTTTGTTTCATGTTCTTGTTTTCGTGTCTTTTATTTTGAAGTTCTGTTATAGTTCCTGTTTGTTTCATGCTTCCCTTGCCCTCTTGTCTTCATGCTATTAGGCGCGTTCGACTTTAAGCGGCGCTGCACAGAATGGTCAGTGTATGATATCACAGTACCACGAGAGCGATAAGAGAGCCGATGGATCCTATGCTTTCGAATGGCTCTCGCGGTACTTTGATGTCATACACTGACCATTCTGTGCAGCGCCGCTTAAAGTCGAACTTTATTGTTTCCCTTGTTCGATGTTTCATGTTTTGATTGGTTGTCCTAGTCATGTCATGTGTCTTGTTTCCCATTGGTTTGTTCTTGTCATGTGACCCTAGCCATGTCCTTTCCTTTAGTTCTTGTCGTGTATTGATGTTGTAACCTGCTGTCGGTGAGTCTAGTCTGTTCATGCCATGCCAAGTCTGTTCAAGTCAAGTCTTCATTTGGGTTATGTTTGTATTTTGAAAATAAACTGCACTTGGCTTCATCACTATGCTCGCCTCCACTGGAATCATTACAGTATCAAATGAATATAAGTGTTTTAAAGAACAAACCTAATGAGCACACAAGGCAGTCAAGGTAGAAGTTTGGACATTTTATTCATTTTAGTTTCAGTTGTAACAAAGCTGCCCAATTAATCACATGACACACTGAGCTCTTGAATAATATAGGACACTATTGGCAACACACTAGC
The DNA here is from genome assembly GCA_027422415.1 of Schizothorax lantsangensis. NCBI lineage: Eukaryota > Metazoa > Chordata > Actinopteri > Cypriniformes > Cyprinidae > Schizothorax > Schizothorax lantsangensis. Next base: position 107,944 of record JAPDDO010000437.1, read on the forward strand.
ATATTTGTATAATATAATTATTTTTTAGATCTCATAACATTTAGATATCAATAAAGATTTTAGTGGGTTTTTTTTAATTAAGAGCTCCAGTGTATTGCTGTGAAAGCTCCAGCAGCTCCAGCTAACACAGAAAGCAGATTTTCTCCTCCGATGTGATAAATCACTGCTCTTGCAAATACACCACCACACATGACACCTGCTGTGTTCAGCAATAACAGTCTAACAGTGCTGGGATGCTTATGAGAAGATGAACAGTTTGTTTTGTACTGAATCTTCTACATCGATTTCCAGCAAATTCCTATGATAACCCCTGCAGCTGCTGCTAACCCTCCAGTAATGAGTGTCCATCCATGTGAAGAGTCTTCCTTGCTCATTAAAACACCTCCCGTCACTACAGCACAAACCATAAATACACCACCACACATGACACCAGGGGCCCGTTTCAGAAAGGAGGTTAAGTGAAAACTCTGAGTATGTTAACCCTGAAATCAGGGAAACTCTGGGTTTTCCGTTTCAAAATGGGAGGTTTGTCAAACCCGGGAAAGCAGGGTAAGTCAAGCCCGTTTCTGAAAGAGAGGTAATTTATACTCAGAGTCGGTTACTGTGGTAACTTATGCTGTGAACCTAACCTGGCCGGGAGCAGGTTTTCTTCGGTAAACCCAGAGTTTCTTTCCATCTCCTCCCCTTTTTAAAGTGTAAGCGATGTTTTAATACCTCATTCATTCATTCACGCTGCAAAATTGCTTTTCTTACTGAGTATTTTTGTCTTATTTCAAGTACAAATATTTAAAGATTCTTAAGTCAAGATCCATTTTCTATAGATAAAAAATATCTAGATATTTAGTCTTGTTAAAATATAAAAGTGCTCTCCATAGGGTAAGAAAAATAATCTTAATACAAACGGAAACAAGAATGGGCTATTTTTAATTTATTACCGCATTGCCAGATAATTTGCAAAATAAAATAAAAAATCACTTAAATTAGTTTTTTTTTTCCTTCATGGAAACAAGACTAAATACTGTATATTATTTATTATATTATATTTTTTTTACACCGTATTCATGTGCATATTTATTTGAGCGGTCCTATTTTAAATGGTAGTTTTCTTCAAAACATCGGAGATGCAGAGCACATTATAAGTCCTGTATGCAGATTTTAATGAAAGTGTGCATCGCTCTCACGCTCTTTCTGAGATTTTTTTTTCATGAGCACAAATCCGTCAAAGAGGAGTATCACAGGACTGGTGTAGAAATCGGTTTAAATGAGGCTAATCTGATAAATGACGTTCACTTGATAACATCTTTCTGTGACGTCTGGAAGTGACCCAATAATCAGAATTTCCTTCAGGATCTCCAGAGTGGTTGGATGCATTGATGACAAGCATATCTCCATCATCGCACCTTCTGATAATGAAACTGATCACTGTATGGAATGGAAGGATGCCAGATGGAGGGGTAGTGCGAGCCGTTACCACCACCACAGCTGTTAAATAAACTAATTATTCACAATTTGTTGGTCATCTTTATTTCCTAATACAAAAGCAAAATGTATTCTTTTTATTTTTGGATTTTAGAAATCTTCCAATACTTGAGCATCTCCTCTTCATCTGTCAGTGGTGCTGCTGCAGGTTCTCCCTCTGCCTTCTTGCTGTCGACAAGCCAGTAGTTAATTTTATTACTCTAATTAAGAAATGTAACAGGTTGGATTAGAGAATATTTAATTATGTGAAAAGAGTGTTAGACTATGTGGAAAAAGCTGCAGCGTGTTGAAATAGACATGGAATGATATTTAATGTCAAATGTTTGTAAAGTAATTTAGCCCACACCCATGAACCTTTCATGTTTAAAGCTGTACCTTGATTGAATTGTGTTTTTATACTTCATTTTTAGCTGCTGCCACGTTCTTTTATCTGTCTTTTTCCTTTTTTTTCCCTTTTATTATTTTTTTTTGTGGCCATGGGATACCATTAAAATGAATATTAGTTCAATAATTTACAGTTTTCACCTCTGATATTATAACGGTTATTAAGTTATTGACAGTTATTAAGAATTAAAGTTACGCATTGACGGAAGTACGCGCGCGGACGTCTTTTTGGCGGGAGCTGTTGCCATGGTGAATCGTAATTTCGGAGCTCCACTGATCATGACTTTTCATAGTCGTGGTGCACGCGCTAAACTCAGAGTCAACCTACTTAGAGTTGAGTAAACTAACACAATTCAGCTGTTCTGTAACCGAAAACTCAGAGTTTCCCATCTCAGAGTAAGTTAACTCTGAGTTCAAGTTTAAACTCAGAGTTGGTTGAACCTCCTTATTGAAACGGGCCCCAGGTATATCACAATTAAAACAAGACAACCACATTGAGGCAAAAAAAACTGAATACAAACACAATATCAGGAAATACCCAAAACATCACAAAACAACACTCAAACAATCCCCCATCCTTTTTGTAATTTACAATTGCTTATCCTAAAAATAGAAAATACATAGCCATACAACACACATATTAGGGTACAAATGAAGCTGTATCAACAACAATCACCTTTCAATACAAAATATATAAATTAGAAACATGAGTTAAAATCAAGTTCTATGTTCAAACCCTTAGGAGAAAGAGTATTTAGTGTGTAAATATAATAAGCTTCTCTTTTTAGTAAAATCTTATTGACATCACCACCTCTCCTGGGTACTTTAACATGTTCAACTCCAACATACCTCAGTGTGGAAAGGTTGTGTCTTTTTAAATTAAAATGTACTGCTACAGGGTTTTTTTGATCATTAGTGCGAATACTACTTCAATGTTCTGCTACTTCTATGAATACTACTTCTAAATCCTTGTTTTTAAAGCACGTTGTGTCTTTCCTATATACGCTAACCCGCATGGACATTTTATCATAAATAAAATTTTTACTCGTGCATGTGATGACACCCTTAATTTTGAACTCCCTTCCCGAATGAGGATGATAGAAAACATTAGTTTTTGTAGTAAAGTTGCATTGAGCACAACGACCACAGCTATAGTTACCCGAGGGGATAGATAAAAAGTGAGAGGGTCGCTAACATCAGCTCTTACAAGGAGATCACGTATATTAGAAAAGCGTTTATACACAAACCTTGGTGTTTTCTCAAAGATATCACTGAGGAGAGGGTCAGATTTTAAGACATACCAGTGTTTGTCTATAATCTTTTTTATATCTGAACAAATAGGAGAATATTGAACAGCACATACAGTGGTTTTGTTTTCTGATTTTGACCGTTTTTTATATAGACATGTCTCTTGATTTTCATTTTCAAATCTCCCAACTGCAGACTGTATCCAATCTTCATTGTGACCCCTCACCCTAAATCTGCTAATCAAATCTGTACTTTGTTGTGCATATGACTGTTCAGAACTACAAATTCGGCGTATCTGATTAAATTGACTAATAGGCAAGCTACGTTTCAACGTTGTAGGATGGTAGCTCTGTCCATGCAAAAGTGTGTTTCGGTCAGTAGGTTTTCTATAGAGATCTGCGATTATTTTCTTACCATCCCTAATAATGCGAATGTCCAAAAAACTAACACATGAATCACCATAATTAACTGTGAAACGTAAGTGTTCATGACTTGTGTTAAGAAAACTGTAAAATTGTAGCAATTGATTTTCAGTACCTCACCATAACAAAGATATCATCAATATACCTTCGCCAAAGTACAATGTTTGGGAGAAAGGAATTTTGTAGACCATTGAAAATAAAATTCTGTTCAAAGAGGCCCACATACAAATTTGCATAATTTGGGGCCATGGTGCTGCCCATGGCAGTACCCTTAATCTGTAAAAAGAAATCATCTTTGTATCTGAAAAAATTCTTTGTCAGAACCAACTTAGCTAATGTTTTAATACAATTGGCACTAGGGTTTTTATTTTGGTGTGAGTCTCTACAAAATAATTCCATTGCCTCAATCCCTCCTTCATGTGGAATATTGGTGTATAAAGACTCAACATCGAATGTTACAAATAGTATTTCATCAGGTAAATCAATTTGTGATGTTTTGGGTATTTCCTGATATTGTGTTTGTATTCAATTTTTTTTTTGCCTCAATGTGGTTGTCTTGTTTTAATTGTGATATACCTGGTCACATGATTGACCTTGATTACCAACAGGTGCAATCAATTGGAACTCTGCTTGAATCTTAGTACTTATTGAGCTGTTGCTTTTGCTTGTATGTGTTTGCCTGACGAAGGTCTTTGGACCGAAACGTTGTTATTTAAAAAATTGTGAATAAAGGGAATAACAGTGTGCAGATCTTCCTTCTACTTTTATGATGATGTCCTTTGATCTTGCACCTGGCTAAGATATTTTTGGATGTGCGTACTTTCACCTTTCTTTTACATGAAACCATTGATGCCAATAACATTTTTTTTTTTTTCTTTCTTTATTAATTTTATTATTTAAGCTGTCTTTGCTTGTTCCATTTTGTATGGTTATTTATTCTTATTATTTATTTATTTTTAGTGTTAATCTTTTAAGTAAATGCTATGTGTACATTGTTATGTTTATAAAAAGTGTACAGTGGAAAAAGGCTCTTTAGAATATTGAAAAGTTCTTCAAACTAAGAAAAAAACAAGTTCTTTTAATAACTGTTTAGTAAAAGTTTGTTTGGGGAACCAAAATCGTTGTTCTATGGCATTTCTGTAAAAAATAAAAATAAAAACCTTTTGGAACCTTTATTTTTAAGAGTGTAGAACAATTTTCCACTACAAAAAACATTTGTACAATGAAACGATTGCATACACTAAAAAAAACAAACATTTTAAGGCAACCAGCTTCAGCAGATTTTTGAGTTTTCTCAACTTCTTGTTTTAAGTTTTTCAACAAAAAGTTGAGAAATTTCCTAAAAAATAAGTTGAGAAAACTCAAAAATCTGCTGAAGCTGGTTGCCTTAAAATGTTTGTTTTTTTTACATTGTGGATGGTTCATGATGCAAAAAAAAAAAAAAAAAAAATTGTTTTTAAGAGTGTAGACAGAAAAATTAATTTGCAAAAGCAACCGAACACACCTTAGAATGCAGCACCTGCATGTTGCTCTGTGAGAACCCGTATCCCAGTGAAGGAGGTGCTCCGACAGCGTGTTCCCACTCAGGTCCAGGAGCCACGTGCCATGAGAGAACCCTCGGGATCCACGGTCCACCAGCTCAGACGCTTCATAACAAGAACACTGATGAGGGTCCTCACGACCAGGACAAAACCACCACGCAGAGCATCTTCAACAGCTCAGTCTCCATTCAGACTTCCCAGATTAACAAGCACACTAGCCTCGCTCGTCCTCAATGCAGAATCATCAAGATGAACTGAAAACACGTAGATTCAACGTATATTTGGTGCATTTTCTAACAGTCTTTGTGGCTTGGCATGAGAAGCCAAATTATATAAAGGGCTGGAACTCCTTTAATCCGTTTATCATTTAACACAGTTAATCACTTTTATGTTGGTCCTAGACAGATATGCATGGATCTGTGAAGGAATGCCTTACAGTAATAGAGAAAATACAGCTCTAACTGTACTTACCACAGTCTTCATGAATATAGAGACACATGTCCTCTCTATTGGATTCACCTGAACCCTTGGTTCTTGCTTCACTAAAGAAACACACCTGGATGAGGAGCATCTCACATGCAACCCTGCATTTAAGTCTCTTAAGTCAGACTTGATTTATCCTGAAAGCACACTGCATCACTCAAGAAACAAGAGCACTTGATACATAATGAATATTTCATTCAACGGTCCATCAATGTAGAAGCAGGGCTTGTAGTCTTACAGAAGATCTCAATAAGAGCACCTTACACTGTGTTCAATCTAAGAGGTGTGTTTAGAGATGGAGACGTGTGCCAGCGGTGTGAACGGAACAATGTGTATTAATAACAATACAACCTTTATCCTTAACTATCCTTCTGACACTGCCATAATAGAGTCAAGAGAAGTCAAAACCCTTCATAGTTCATAGTAGTGATATATAATGCATTGAAAACCTATTGGTGTAATTAACCCGAGTCTAGCTAGAGATGTTTTAGACAGCTTATTATAATTACACAATCATATTTCATTTCTGATTTCTAAAAAAATGTATCCATGAAGAAACATGCCACTAGAGAATAAACACTTGCTTTTGGCACAGAATATAATATATAATGCCTGGTTAGTAGGGTTGGATATCGTTTTTTTTTTGATACCGGTGCCAAATCGATACTTTTAAAACGGTGCCGGTGCCGAAACGGTTCCTGAACCGATACTTGTTATATATATGTATATATACATACACACATACACACACACACACACATACTGTATGGAACTAATGAAGCTCCAGGAAATCCTCAATATGAACAAAGGCATTGCTATTCCTGTAACTGAGTAAACAGAAGATATAAACGTTTTGAATGATAAAACAAATACATTAAACACTCGACTACGACAATATATAGTTTGTCTGTGTTATTCAAGCCATGTCTGGTATTTTCATAATAATTAAGTATATTTAAAATCCATTGCTAATCAATGCATTAGTAGCCTATGGAACATATTTTCTGCCTCATTCTGTGACAAGAAGCTATCAGATCACAAAAGAAGCATTTAACTGGTGTTGTGGACTAAAAAGGTTATAATGTTCTATTTTGTTGGTTTAAACAGGTTTAAAAACGCGAATACAAGAGAATTTTAGCTTTAGGCATTTTAATTAAAGCTAGGGCTGGGCGGTATATAGAGTTTGTACGATATATCGATATATTCTTTATAATCAATACGTTATTATGAAGCAATACAGTTAATATTGATATACAGTAGTTTGATACGAGCGCATCTGATAAAATATCTAGGGAGGACACAGACTGAACTGCTGCGGAGAAAGTGCATAATACAATTAGTTCTAAACATGTGACAAGCTTTATATGAAGGGCTATAAAAAAAGCTGGTAAGATACGGTAGCCTATAGTTTATAGTTTCAGTTTAAAGCGGCTCTGACAGAAAGGCTGTGTGTGCCGCTGACAGAGATGCTTCTCGCGCTGTTTAATGTGTTTGCTGTTTTCCGTAATGCATAACTTACATTTCACAGGTATATTCTCCATCTGTAAATGTTAGAAAGCCATGGACATATTTCCATTTTGCTGTCAGAAGTGCGTGAGCTTTTGCTTTGCGATTCTCTGCTAAACTTCACAGATTTAGAATGAGCGCCGCCGTGCGCCAAACAGACGGCACGCAGTGAAATAAGAGCGCAATAACTCTGACTAAAATATACATTTTGCTGAAATATTTGTAGTTGTAGCCTGTGATGCTTCTTACGTGCGTTTCGGAGAAACAAAGGACAAATATTTTAATCGATCGCTCAGGCATGGCACCGAAATCTGCGTTCTGATTTGGTTCTAGTACATACCGGTTACATAGGTACCGGTGCCATATTGGTACCGGATTTTGGTACCCAACCCTACTGGTTAGTATATAAAAATACAGATATTAAGGGAAATAAACCTTCAGTGATTTTGCAGGTTTTATGAAGGTAAATTAAGACTGAGTAAAGAAACTTTAACCCTTTAACTGTCTCGCATTTTTAAACATTGACATTAATGTGCACTATTCAAACTTAATTTTTTATAATTCATGAAAATATTTTGTAATATGATTTTGATGTAGCATTTCCGCGGTAAAGCAATGTCTGATTTTAAAATGGCTTTCAAAGGATGAATTTTGAGATTTAAAGTTAAGTGATATATAATTTCGGTAACACTTTACAATAAGGTTCATTAGTTAATGTATTAACTAACATGAACTAACCATGTATTTACTAATCTTCGCTAACGTTAGTTAATAAAAATACAGATGTTTATTGTTAGATCACAGTGCATTAACTAATGTTAACGAGATTTTAATAATGCATTAGTAAATGTTGAAATTAACAAAGATTAATAAACGCTGTATAAGTGCAGTTAACTAATGTAGTTAACCTTATTGTAAAGTGTTACCATCATTTGTTATGATTTCTAAAGCATGATGGGAAAAAGGCAACTAAACGAACTTTCTTTGACAAAGGTCACAACTAATCTATTACTTTTCCTACATATTTTAACAGAAAAAGTGGTTATGTATCTATTTAGGAGTCTTAGACCTTTCCAACAATATATAGTTTGTCATGATTGGATTAGGATTTAATTGCAATGTAGTGAAGTGAATGTAGAGGGGGGGGGGGGGGGGGGGGGGGGGTTAAGAGGTTAATAAAGGAACAAAGTCAATATATTCTCTGAATGTAAATGTCTAACGAGCACATAATTTGCATTAGCAATGCTTCAAAGTTTGAAAACACAAAAAAAACTTTTTGAGATGCAAAGATGTGTTCTAAGTAAATATATCTTAATTTAAAGGGGAGCTAACGCACACAGTTTGACCCAATCTCATGTTAATCTTGAGTACCTATAGAGTAGTACTGCATCCTTCATATCTCCAAAAAGTCTTTAGTTTTATCATATTTATAAAAGAAAGATACAGATTTACGATTCTCTCCGAAAAAAGCCGAGCTCCTGGAGGCGTGTCGTGTGGGCGGAGCTAAAGAGTGGAGGCATGCCGTGGGCGGAGCTAAAGAGTGAAGGCGTGTCGTGGGCGGAGCTAAAGAGTGAAGCTGTGTCGTGGGCGGAGCTGAAGAGTGAAGGCGTGCCGTGTGGGTGGAGCTAAAGAGTGAAGGCGTGTCGTGGGCGGAGCTAAAGAGTGAAGGCGTGTCGTGGGCGGAGCTAGAGTGAAGCTGTGTCGTGGCGGAGCTGAAGAGTGAAGGCGTGCCGTGTGGGCGGAGCTAAAGAGTGAAGGTGTGTCGCGGGCGGAGCTAAAGAGTGACGAGCACTTGCTCCGATCGCCAACAAAACACAGACATTTGATGCCGTTTCACTCACCATCTGCAGTTCTGAATCATGACCGGGATCTTTTATAGCTGGGACCGCTCCATCTTTCAGTATTATTTCAGTATAAACTTTCGTTTATAAAACATTCGTCAACAAAACACTTGAGAAACTCCATTGCTGCCCCGGAAAAACAAACTATATCCACTGTTCACGTAACGCTGGGTTGTTTTGGGAAGCTGAACAAGGTTATCTTTCCCTCACAACCAAAAACACACTTCTTTAGAGACGTTCTTCCCGAGCGAGTCCCGTGCAGCGCTGCCGATTGAAGCGTGTTGATTGGCTGCTCTCGCTCCGGTCGATGCGTGCAGGGGCGTGTTCTTCCGGGAGAAATGCCCATATAAGGAGTTCCACCGTCGTTTACGTCATCAAGAACAACGATCGAAAAAAACTCTCCGAAACTTGTACGAACCCAGAAGTGAAATTTTTGGCTCAGAAATACTCTGTTATACGTCCAATTTTTTTTTTTAAACTTTGTCCATGCTTAGCATGAGAATCCAACTCTTTACCAGTGTAAACAACTCTGAATGCATGAAACAGCATTGTACCCCCCTTTAATAGTTTCTGGTCTGATTTAACACCTTTTTAAGGCTTTTAATTTGTGGAAGGACCGATGAGCTCAACAGTGTTGAAACAGTTGAAAATAAAAGGCAGATGATTTTACGTCTGGTTCATATTTCATATTAGAAGTGCATTGCTAAGATACACGTGTTATACCGGTGTGAATGCAGAACAGATGCATGACGTTCAATATAAAACACATACTGCGTAAAATAGATTTTCTGAAAACAGCCGATGTTTTGTTAATTGATCTAGAGATGCATGATATTATCGGAATAAAAATAATAAGCACTTTGAATTACCACTGTGTATGAAATGTGCTATATAAATAAACTTGCCTTGCAATCGGCCGATAACGGCTTTAAATGTAAATATCGGCATCGGCCCGACATGAACAATTATGCCGATATGTCTTGCCGATAAGAAGAATACAGTAACTCACATGTGCTCAGGGTGTGTTAGTGATTAGATCAGCAGTGTGTGGCTCATTCTTGTCTGAATGATGATTATATTGAGTGTTATGATCTCTGTATTTAATCTGTGAAGCACTACAGAATGTGTTCGGTGTGTGAGAGTCAACAGTAATAGCTCCTCCGGGTCAGTGAGGAGGTTAATCTGTAGGGGGCGCTGTTGGACTACTACTAATTACATTACAAGTAAAATAGCTACACAAATAACATTTAGACTGTGTTTCTGATTAAATAAAGCAGTAATTGATGTCATAATGAGTATGTTTTGATTTAATGCTCAGAAGCTATAGCTTACATGAAAAAAAAAATCACAAACATGACTTGTAAATTAAATATTATATATACTGATTTATTCATTAATGTGTTTTATTTTTAAGCTCTAAAAGATTCTGAATTTAAAACTTTTTTGCTTTAAATCTATAAATGTTAAATCTTAAAATAAAATGTTAGGGTTAACTGCATCTTTCTGGGGGGGGGGGGGGGGGGTGCAGCGATTGATATATAGTTTATTTATAGTTATCTTCAAAGCTTCAATGTACTGTTAAAACACCTTTTTATTTAATTTTAACATAAGTTCTTGTTAAAAACTAACCAAAATTATAAATATATCGGTATCGGCCAAAAATGAGTTGAAAAATATCGGCAGAAACCCAATATCGTGCATCCCTAAATTGATCAAAGAATCTCTCATTAGAAGTTTAACTAGTGTGTTTTTTGCAAAACAACATTTTCTAACACCGTTTTGCAAGCAGTGTGTTCAAAGGTTGTGAAAAAGCAACTGAAAGCACAGCATTACAGTCAGAATTTGTTACTTTTATTTTAGAAAAGTCCTTTGTGTGGCATCTGAAGTCACATTTCGTTTAAAATACAGAACAGACAGACAATCGTAGAACAAAGAAAGAAAAAAAGCATAAAAAGTAAAAGCTAACAAGTTTTTCTGACTGGTTTGTTTTTCTTTTTTTGACAAAATGGAATAGAAGACGAAGGAGGGATGTAAGAGAAGAAAATATGAAAACTATGAGATGAAACACAGAAGAAGGGGGATAAGACACTGTAAGTTAGTCAAAGAAACTATGGGTGGTGTTTTAAATTATCTTTATAAAGTCTAATTTCGAATGAACTTTTCACTCTTGTGTTTTTCTTAAAACATTTTTGCTATTTTTTAATGTTTTTTGTGTTTCTTTTGTTGATCTTCCAGACCCTAGGCCCTCGGTGCATCCGTCCTGGGACGCCGCCGCAGAGCGGGAGAAGAGCGCTGGCTTGCACCAGATCTGAGGCCCTTGATGCCCGTGGTGCCCTCCCCAGATGAGCCGTACCCCCCCGACTCAGGAGGATAGAGACGAGTCCTTCTGTGTTTGCTGTGCTTGTGTGCGCTGCATCGACTTCTGGCTTTCCACATCTTTAAAATGTTTCTCAACCTGAGAGGAACGAGACGAGCCAGTCATCGTAAGAGATCAATGATAGCTATGCACCGAGCATAGCAGAAACTATTCAGAAACAAGTAATTTGTCAGTATGCACTCACATGACTGCCATGATTGTTTTCCCTAAAAACATATATGTGACCCTGGAGCACAAAACCAGTCATAAGGGTCAATTTTTCAAAATTGAGATGTATACATCATCTGAAAGCTGAATAAATAGCTTTCCATTGATGTATGGTTTGTTATGATAGGACAAAATTTGACTGAGATACAACTATTTGTAAATCTGGAATCTGAGGGTGCAAAAAAATCTAAATATTGAGAAAATCACCTTTAAAGTTGTTCAAATGAAGTTCTTAGCAATGCATATTACTAATCAATAATGAAGTTTTGATATATTTACAGTAGGACATTTACAAAATATCTTCATGGAACATGATCTTAATATCCTAATGATTTTTGGCATAAAAGTAAAATGTATAATTTTGACCCAGACAATGTATTGTTGTCTATTGCTACAAATATAGCTGTGCTGCTTATGGGGCTGGGCGATATATCTCATGCGATATGAATGCGCATCTCATCAGTAAAGCCGGTTCCTTGATTAGCGGCAAATCTCCATCACCTGTTTTCAGATGGAGCGGCATTTAATACACAGAGCCGTAGATCACTGACAAGCTACACAATATCACGTTCAATATCGCAGAAGATATAAACGATATAAATACTGTTGGTTTTCTCACACAAACCGCTCGTTTCGTGTCTTAGGCCATCAATGTGTAGTTACGATGGGGAATTGTTTAATTTGGATTTCTCTGTGCATGTTCTTTTTCCCTCTTATAGAGACAGTGACCTATACCTGCCATTATATGACTGACAGACTAGAACGGTTTGACCTAAAAATATCAAAATTGGATCTACTGAAGAAAAAAAGACACCTACATCTTGGATGCCCTTGGGGTAAGCTGATAGATACCACATTTTAATTTCAAAGTGAACTATCCCTTTAACGCATCAACTGAAAACAACTTAGATTAAAAGACTGATCTGAATATCAATATGAAGTGCATTTTATTCCATTTTTCACAACACCTGGCATGGAAATGCCAATTTCACAGAGTGTTGAGAGAGTATGATGTTACAAAAAAGCACCTGTAGATCAAATAGTGGCACTGAATCATAGCATTATTTCTTGGTTGACAATCATGTCTTTCAAGCACTGACCAATGGAACGACTTTAACGTTGCTAGGGTACCTGGGGTGGTTGCTAGGGTATTCTGGGTGGTTGCTATGCGGTTGCTAAGGTACTCGGGGTGGTTGCTAAGGTGTTGCGATGCGGTTGCTAGGGTCCTTGGGGTGGTTGCTAAGGTGTTGCTATACGGTTGCTAGGGTATTCTGGGTGGTTGCTAGGGCAGCTGCTAGGGTACCTGAGGTGGTTGCTAGGGTACTAAGAGTGGTTGTTAGGTTGGTTTGGATAGTTTCTAGAGTGTTGCTAAGATAGATAGATAGATGTGCAGCACTTTGTTTGCTTAAAAAAAATGATTTTTTTCCCCCAAATTATATTTGATCATTAGAAATCAAGAAACATAAGGTCAACCCAGCCCTTGTAAAATCACAATTTACAATATGAAGTGCATTTTATTCCATTTTTCTAACATCTAGTATGGAAATGCAATTTCACAGAGTGTTGAGAGAGTATGATGTTACAAAAAAGCACCTGTAGATCAAATAGTGGCACTGAATCATAGCATTATTTCTTGGTTGACAATCATGTCTTTCAAGCACTGACCAATGGAACGACTTTAACGTCAGGAATCCATCTATTAGATGCATTTCACATTGAGACAGAATGTAAACGGCCTTTTCTTTTAATATTGTCCATCTACAAACCTACAGATGCCACTGGAAGACATGCATTAAAGCACTGCATTACTGAAATGAAAGATTGCATGATACTCACAATTTTGCGTACATGACTTAGAGCGCTTCCCTCTTTGCCTTTGCAGTTCTCCACCTGGTACGGTGGTGAGATTACGACATCTTCCATAACAATGATGTTCTTCTCCTGCCATTTACAGTCTTTGATGCTGGAAAACAGAGATCAAACAATAAACTCAAGACAGGCACACCAGCCTCTAAATGATCAAATGAAGACAAACATTTTATGCTTGATTTCTCACTTTTTGTGTTGAAATCACAACGTGACATTGTACTTTAATTCAACCTCACGAAGGAGGACCACTTTGTTGAATGTATTAGAAAACAACTTTCAGGCTACAGATCTGACTGTAGTCTTCATCTCACATGCTTTTAATCATTAACCAAAATGCATTCGTTTTCACAATGTATATAAAGTTAGCAAATCTTACGTTTTGTGTATAGTCTGGAATAATTGCTGGCCCTCGACTGACACCCCAGCACTGATTGCATAGGCTTGGGACAACTTATCTTCCTTTTCTGTCCTTGCCCGACCGGCAAGCTGTGGAAAAAACACGTGTCAAAATAAGCCAAAACTGACAGACCTTCTGCATAATGCATTATTTACAGTCACATGTGCATCTGATACAAGATATGTGAAGTGTTTTTACAAGCCACTATGATTATGTGAAAACAACAGGATTAATATGATGGAAAAAAACAAATGTGGAACAAAACTAACATTTAAAACAGCAGTATTAGCTGTCTATCAATGAATAAACTGGGCGATGCTGATAGCTGGATTGTAGAAGCATATAAACTGATGCAAAATTAACAATAACATGTTTTCCGTGGAAGATAAAGATGTGTGGCTATTAAAGATATTAGTAATGGAAAAAAATTACTCAAGCAACTGAAACTAAGCTTCACTTGCTCGTGTGGCATAATTTAATTGACCTTATGGATATATAAGGTCAATTTATATTGCCGATATATCGGCCACCATAGCAGTATCGGCCGATAAATGTACATTTTTACTGTTCTTATCAAACCGATAAGAAAATTTGCCGATTAAAGCTGATAAATAATGCATAATATTTCCTTCAGAAATGCTTCAGATTCGCACGGTTCACCATTATGGTTTTTAATCACCTGAAATATGATTGGAATCACTTCGGAAAGGTAAATATAGTTAAGTGCAACTTGTGCAGGGCAAGTATGTCATAAAGGCTACATAAAATTATATTGAGAACATAACTGTAAAATAATATGGAATTTTTTGCACCTGTTTCAGAGCGTTATTATTTATATATTATTTTATTATTTATTATGCAGCTTTTTTATTTAATTATTATTTAACAAAGTTGGTAATAGGAATGTAAAATTAATTTTAAAACACTGGTTCAAATATGGCTGCTGTACTGTACGAGTTATGTTGAAGTGTTTGGGATATGGCTTTTAATGGCGAGACTTTTTTTTGTAATCAGGCTCCCAAAAAAGTATATAAAAACTTGGATTTAGATTTATCGGCCAACATATCGGTTTTCATATATAAAGAATTATTGATATCAGCCAAAATTTTCATATGAGTGCATCCACGGAATGTGGCTCATTTATCCAGAATTTACAGAAAAAAACAAAAAACATGGTGCAACATCATTATTATGTGTACCATACCAAAATATATATCGGTAGGGCTGTGCAATTAATCGAAATTCAGTTTCGATTTCGGCCTCCAACGATTATGAAAATACAATAATCGCGATATAACGATTATGGCGCCCCATTCCGCCCCCTTTCCAGCAGTGCGCTTTCACTCCATAAAAGCCCATTTTCACGTGTAAATCAGTAAAATCATGTAACGTTACTTTTGCAAAATTGGACGTGCTTGAGTTATTAAAGTTGATTAGATTTATTAATGTTTTAAAGAGAGCTTGTGCTGTTCCTCAGGAGGATATCTGTGTATGCGCTCAGAGACGGAGCATGTAAAGTCATCCTTTAGCTGAACGTATGCGCCTAAACGTTCAAATACACGCAAAAATGTGTCAAAATGCGGCGCTTAGTGATTATTCACGTAAACCCTCGTCGGTTATGTAATAAATGAATGTAAACAGATGATACTGAAAATACGCGTGTAACAGTAAATTGGATCCGTGCGGCTCTTAAAGTGACAGCGCGCTATATTCCTGCTCCGACTGTGTGCTTAATATTAATCAAACAACAAAAGACAAAATCACTCACTGCTCTTCACAGAAGGTCTTTTGTAGCTTTAATAAGAAACAAAGGAAGTTTAATTCTTACAGTGAAGACTACGCGGTTTTATTTTACATTTGATTATTCAATTTCTATAGTAGGCTGTTAACGGAATACTTTAAAAATGTTTTTTTTTGGTTATACGGCCCCGCTAATAATCGTGTTAAATAATCGTGATTACAATATTGACCAAAATAATCGTGATTATGATTTTTGTCATAATCGAGCAACCCTATATATCGGTTTGGTTTGATACTGATAAATGATTTACAAAGTGTGACATGGAGTTTGGAGCTCACCATGCATTTTACTTTTAACAATTACTGTTCTTTTTATAGAAAATAAATGAATATTCCAGTAAATTCTCATTGCTGATCCGTTTCATAATATCAGTCTTTCTTTTGAAAATGTCATGTTTTTGTACTAATGCCAGACTTATTGTCAAGAATGATCTTATCTTTTGATTTGTATCCAAATAAAAGAGAAATTTGAATAAAACCCCATTCACAACAATAACGATATTAGCATCCATTCACACCAACAGATGATAACATCGTGTATTTGAAGCTACTGTTTTAAAGTCAGATGGATTCTGATTGGCTGACATGTGTTTTTAGTTGATTGCGAGTGTAAAATGTGATCTTACCTTGCTAATATTCAAGGATGCTAGAGGAGGAGGAGTCTCGGTGCGGTCGTTAATAACATCCACGTCTGAAACATAGGCTAAGTTAACCAAGATGACGTCACTGAGGTTGGGCTTACCGCTGGACGAAGGACATTCTGGGAGGAGAAGGGTTAAGGAGAAACCAAACCAAGATAACGTTCTTTTACTTAAATAGGTAGATGTTGAAACCTCGTTTGGGAAATTAGTTTTCCTAATCATGGAAAGTAGGTACTGGCACAGCACAACACAGCAAAGACATAAAGGGATAGTTCACCCAAAAATTAAAATTCTGTCATTAATTACTCACCCTCATGTCGTTACAAACCCGTAAGACCTTCGTTCATCTTCGGAACACAAATTAAGATATTTTTGATGAAATCCGAGAGCTCTCTGACCCTTCATAGACGGCAATGCAACTGATATGTTCAAGGCCCAGAAAGGTAGTAAGTACATCATTAAAATAGTCCATGTGACATCAGTGATTCAACCATAATTTTACAAAGCTACGAGAATCATTTGTGCGCAAAGAAAACAAAAATAACGACTTTATTCAACAATTCGTCTCCTCACATATGTAAACAACATATGCAACGTATGTGATACTCTCCAAAATGGTGCTATAGGGTGAAGCGGAGGAGACGAATTGTTGGATAAAGTCGTTATTTTTGTTTTCTTTGCGCACAAATGATTCTCATAGCTTTGTAAAATTATGGTCGAATCCCTGATGTCACATGGATTATTTTAATGATGTCCTTGCTGCATTTCTGAGCTTGATCGTGTTCCCTCGCTGTCTAAGGAGGCTCAGAGAGCTCTCGGAGTGCATCAAAAATATCTTAATTTGTGTTCTGATGATGAACGAAGGTCTTACGGGTAGGAGTCATTAATGACAGAATTTAAGTTTTTGGGTGATCTATCCCTATAAGTTCAGACGGCTGTTATTTTAAGACCCAGACATATAAAACGAGCGAAGAGTCAATACAGAAAGTGAAACTGTAATTAAACCGAATGAGTAATTGGTTGAGCAAGTGTACAAAGCATAAGATGAGGGGAAAAAGTGACCGGCTGAACACGTCAAAGCATCAAAGGTCAGCCTTAAATACGTGTGATTTACAGAGAGATGAAATCTCATGATGGTCAACTGCTTGTGTTTAAAGCAGATTAATTAATTGATCACTACAAACACGCTTGAACTCACACACATTCCCCAGATGATGCTTCGCCATTCAATCTATCCTTAACTCAAAGCATATCAGGTTATATTTGATATACATTGAATTCTAAAGCATCTTCATGATCAAAATTGGCTGAAAACACAATCTACCACATGCCTTCTGTCATCTAAATGATATACTTATATAAAAAGTAGAACGCTTTTTAGTGCAAAGTCCACTTTGCAGTGAAATCTTTGCTATTTTTATTTTTTTTAATAGAGTAAATGAACATTTAATAAAATTAAGGTTTACCATCTATGCATAATTATCAGAAATAATGTTAAAATGTATCAAATATGATCATCAGGCTTCTAGTCAATGTTTATTTGCTCATATCTCAATCATAATTAGATTGCAGCAGAGCTTCAATCATAAAAACATTTAAATACATATTATTGGAGATACAGTGTGACAAAGTATGTTTATATCATTTTACGCAAGTAATCTGTTAAAGATCTCATTGATTTACAGTACATGCATTAGAATTTCATTCAATTTTTAGTCATAAATATCAGCATCTGCACAATTACAATATTTTTGAGGTGTTTTTAACTCCTTGGTGATCAGCTTAAGGTCACTGTATGAGCCATAAAAGCCTGATGTATCAAATATGATACAGAACATGCATCAAAATACTATACAGGGTTAAAACCTTAAAGACATGTTATATAGGCAGTGCCTTCCAAGAATAATAACCTGAATCTTGCATGCATTGAATGTCGAGAAATATCAGCTATAAACGGGTAGTATAGCAGCAAATTCATTTTGCATGCAAAAAACCTGTTTGGTGATATTTTATACATTAAATATACAATTTGAGCTGTCACTTTTCTCATTTTAGAAATCGCAAACTCCCGAATTTGTACAATATGAGTAAAAACTACAGGAATATGAGCATTGATCCGTCTGATATTACTGATCTGAGAACAGTAGCCAGATACCTCATGTGTCATGATTAAAAACAAGCGTATCTTACTTACCAAGTGATACTTGAGGAAATAAATCAAGGTTTATATTCTGTGAGAGCTGCCATTATCGCACTGGAAAGACATTAGCTTAGCGCGCTAACGACATTAGCATATGCAGGCTATCGCGAAGACAACGCTAACCACAAACAACACTTCTCCGACACGCTTTCAACGATCAACCCACATCAAACCAGCTGAGCTCAGAACCCCCACACGACAGACACCGCGGATCGAGTCCAAACACCGCACAGAGAGTAAATGAAGCGAGGACGGGCGCTGAATGAGGCCACTAGCGCACAAACACGCTCGCGGAGCGGCAGTTTAAACGCACATGTCCGAGGAAGAAAGGATACTCAAAGTCAACATCTTGGACGGGTAATCGAAAGCCACCACCTCTCCCTGCAAACGCTGGCCTAGACAGGTGAGGCAGGAGACATGGCTCCCGACGCTGAAATACTCCCCCGGTCCCGGAGCCGCCATCTTCTCCGCCAGGGAAACCGGAGCGCCAGCTTTACGTAGACGCAAGCAACAACGTGAACGTCGTGACGCAGACGCACGTCAGCTGACAGGAAAGAGGCACGTCAGTCAAACCTAGAACAAAATGTACTGAGCTTTATTTATCAGATTAGAGAATGTGAGTAATTAATTAATAAAAAATATTATATATATATATATAAATGATATAATATATTAAACAGTATAAAAATATAGAATAAACAAATAGGTCTATATAACGAAACAACAACAACAAAACATTAATATTGGTCAGTTACATGATTTTGAAAAGCTTTTGATGATTTTTTTTATCGTTTCATAAGTTTCTTATTTTGTATTTTCATGATTAAAAGGGTTTCAAAGCACATCTTAATATTTATTTATAAGTAATTAAATATGTACTTATTCAAAAATAATTGAAAAAATTAATAATTTAGTTTTTTAGAAAAGTTTGGATACTTTGAAAAGTAAAATATCGTAGGATTCTAAATAAATGTTTATTTATTTTCAAATAAATGAATTAATAATTTGTCATGTCCATTTTAAAGTCCATTCAAAATGAGAAAGAGAAGGGCAATAAGTATAAAATATACTACTACTACTACTACAACTAATTATTATTATTATAAAATATAGTATCTTCAACTGATTTGTTTACATCAGTACATTATTACGGTATACTGGCCCAATTTATTATTGCAGCATCATCTGAAATTTGAGCAGTTATTTTATATAATATACTATACTATACTTTACTATATATACATTTAATTTAACACCAATTTTTTTCTACCATGTAATGATTGATAACTTTACTACTGCAATTTTTAGTAGCAGTTTATGGATAACTTTAACAGGTCATGTCTTAACAGTTTTCTCTCTACAGATCACAAGAAGATCGCTGAGCTAAAAGAATATGATCTGGAAATGTAAGTACTGTCAAATTGCTTGTGACCAAAGAGGATACCTTTTAAAACGTTATAGACTTATACATTTTATTTATGTTAAGGCTATGGGTTATAGGTGATGATGTCAATGTACAGTCAATGTGCTCGAACCGATTGTTTTGCTTCATAAGACCTCGACATATCATCAAGACCCAGGGGGTATTCATTTAGTGTTTCCTGTATCTGCTTTTTTGACTCTCAAAGTGATGGAACGTCTTCACTTACATTTTACGAATCACCAAGGACATCTACATCTATGCATTTAGCAGACGCTTTTATCCAAAGCCATTCAGGCTATACATGTTTTTTTATCAGTATGTGTGTTCCCTGGGACTTGAACCCACGACCTGTTGCGCTGCTAACGCTCAGGACCGTGGATTCAGTCACCTGCATCTTAAATGGCCTGAGGGTAAGTAAATTAACAGCAAATATTCATTTTTGGGTGAACTTTTGCTGTAATACAAAAACAATAATCAATGGAAATGTGATATTGTTTCCAATGTTGTCTCTGCTACCACTGCAGAGTGTGTTGCCATAAGAGGGCTTCCTAATACCGATCACCCTTCTTTGAAGAACTTCATGAAGTTCAGCAAAGCATGCTTTGTAAGTATTGTTATTTTTTTCTGTTACATAAATATTATGTAAATTAAAGGCATCATAACATACTTTTTAACATCCAGGCTTCTGATGATGAGGACTCCAGCTGGATTCATCAGCCTAGAAGCAAAGATGTGGCACAGCATCCCCTGTCTTTCACCTCCAATCTAGCCCTGTTAGGAACATCTCGGAAAACCTACCTCAGGCATTTGTTCTTGTTTTTTGGATTGACTTAGGCCTTGCATCTGTGATTAGGTGCATGACCAATACATCGCAGACATTTTTTATCTTTGGTTTTATTAGACAAAAACTCAACATACCAGTAAAGTTACCTAAGATGTGTTGAATGATTTTGGAAAATTAATTTAAATAAACTGTGAATTCTAAAAGTAAATCCTCGTTGGGGTTTTTGTCCTTGTTTATTGTGCAGCTGTAATTTACAGAATAATAACTTGGTAGAGATAATCCTGTCAAATTAAACTAATTAAATAGATGCAATATGCAATTTGGCCAACTGAAAGTTTATTTAATGCAATTTAATGTTACCTTAACTGGTAAATTTGAGTTATTGTAACAGATTGTTAGTACGGTGAACTAACACTTTCCAATGTAAAGAGCTTGAAATGTTTGTTCAACAAGACAAAATCAACGTTTTTTAGGGCAACGAGTTTCCATACATTTTTTAAGTTCAATCAACTTGTACGCAAACTGATTACAAGTACCATTTCAAGTTAAAATATCAGATTTTTACCACTTACTGAACATTTAGGTCTCGTAAGAGTTAAGAAAGATTTCTTTTTGGGTAAAAGTAAACAGGTACCAACTAACTGGCTTGTCACTGTGCATTAAAAAACAACCCAGACATTAACTGTGGCATAAATGGTTTCTCCCCGGGCCAAAATTTTGAAATGTGCACACTCTAAAAACATCTGTGAAAATAGGGCACAATGTACTGTATTAATTTGAAGGAATTTCCCATATTTATTTTTTTTACAGCTGTTTCATGTATTTTTAATTTTCACTGCATTGCGTTGAGTTTTAGAGTTAACAGAAATGCCCATAAAATAACCTGCCAGGACTTTTTCTGTTGTTTTAAATATTTGTTTCTTAAAGTTTTGTAACATAACTTCCCGTCTAGGTTTAGGAAGGTCAGTAACAAAAGAAAAGAAACACCTTGGAGAGAGAACCTGGCCAATCCAACCTCCCGCCCCAGAACCAACACAAACAACACCAATTTCAAATGAACTTCTTTTAATTTGAAAAGATAAAGGGAGATAAACCCAGACGTCAATAGAAACAGTCAATCTCAAAAGAACAAATATTAACATATTAATAAATGTTTAGGGAACAAAACTTCAGGAGAGAGCTAGGCCAAAACAACAAACAAAACTAAACTAACTAACCCAAGAACCTTTATAAATTACCTAGAAAAAGATAATCCAAAAATAAAATACATTTACATTTACATTTACATTTAGTCATTTGGCAGACGCTTTTATCCAAAGCGACTTACAATTGGGGAGTACATAAAGCGATTCATCATGAAGAGGCAATCAGACAGAGGAAGTGCTCGTAACACCAAGTCTCAGTCATTGTTCAAATAAGTACAAGCTAGCAAGGGAAGGAGAGAAAGATAAAGGGAAAGTTTTTTTTTTTTTTTTTTTTTTTTTTTTTTTAAAGTTTAGGATGAAGTCAAGTAGTACCGAAAGAGATGAGTCTTCAGTTGTTGCTTGAAGATTGACAGGGATCCAGCATTCCGGATAGGGGTGGGAAGATTATTCCACCATCCAGGAATGGTGAATGAGAATGTTCTGGAGAGTGATTTTGAGCCTCTCTGTGATGGTACCACAAGGCGTCGCTCACTAGCAGATCTCAGACTTCTGGAGGGGATGTAGATTCGTAATAGTGAGTGGAAGTAGGAGGGTGCTGAGCCTGTGGTCGTTCTGTATGCAAGCATCAGTGTCTTGAACTTGATGCGAGCTGCCACTGGTAGCCAGTGCAGTGAGATGAAGAGAGGTGTAACATGGGTTCTTTTGGGCTCATTGAAGACCAGTCGTGCCGCTGCATTCTGAATCATTTGTAGAGGTTTGATTGTGTTTGATGGAAGACCAGCCAGAAGGGCATTGCAGTAGTCCAGCCTAGAAACGACAAGGGCCTGGACAAGAAGTTGCGCAGCATGCTCTGTCAGGAAGGGCCTGATTTTTCTGATGTTGTGTAGCGCAAACCTGCAAGATCGAGCAGTCTTTGCAATGTGCTCTTTGAAGGTCAGCTGGTCATCAAAGATTACACCAAGATTTCTGACCGAAGTTGATGGGGTAATACATTACACTTCTCCCTCTCCCTGTCTGCCCATAACCAGTAGAAGAAGAAAGTACAAACAAAAATGGCACCCTTACATAAGAAAAAGCATAAAAATACTAACAAACATAGTTAACATAAGACATAAACAAATAATCAAACATCTACAAGTCCCTTTCTATTAAAGAGCACAACCAAATCCCTGAGTTCACTTACTCAGAAATAAATCAGTAAACTAATACAACACATGAATCGGAGAAAGTAGGAGGAAGGATTGCCCTGGTGGAAGAAAGTCTCTCTCCCCTCCACAGGTCCACCATTTCTTATATTTCCACTCCTTCTCATCATTATCCAATCTCCAGAGTGAACTCAACTGATTGGAGCACGTGTCTTGTGATGACGAGAGCGAGAGCGGAGAGAAAAAAAATGGAGAAAGGGGACAAAGCAAGCAGAACACCTCATCCAACACATACACAATTATATAACACACTGAATACGTCCTCGAATGTAACGTTTACATTATGTACATTGTGGGAACAGATGTAAAAATCCTGTAACCCATTCTTTGGAATAAAAGGTCCCTTACTAAAATCATTAAAAATCACTCTAGGCACCCACCACTTTCAATCAGAAGATATAATCATCAAACCTAACATCACAAATCTGAGAATGTTTTCAAATGTTTCCAACATGACACATTCTAAACTGATCAAATCTGGTCTGTTAACCAAACAAAGATTTTTCTAGTAACATTAGCCTCAATAAATTAGTAGTATTTCTCCTACTTTGTTTAATGACATTATTTGCCATTCTTTGGTACTTTGTGTTGTGTCTTCAGGACTCTCTGGTGTCTGTGCCGTATCTCCTGCTGTGAGTGATCCCGATGTTGTTTCGCTTTCTTGTACCTGTGATTGTGTAGCTGGGGTGGATCTCTCCTGCTCTGTGGCAATATTCTCTTGTTCACGAGTACTTGTTTCTCCAGGGTCCTCTTGTGCTTGTGTCTGATCTCTTGCTGATAAAAGTACTGATTCTGATTCTAATGTTATGACTGGCTCCCAACCCGAATGAGTTGCTGACACACAAAGAAAGAAACAAGACATCCATCATTTGCATAAATTTGAACAAAATAAAAAAAACTATTGCAGCTGTAATGGTACTGCAAGTCACAACTTCACCTAAAACAATCAAAACAAACAGATACACCAAGGTTTCTTTCCTGGGTGCTAGGTACTACTTGTCTTTACATGGGCCATGAGAGACTTTCAGATTTAGAAAAATAGAAGAATCATATTAAGTTTAATAAAAGCAAAAATATTTCTAGTTATAGAAAAAAAATTTTTTTATCATAACTACATGACAGCAACTGCATGCATCTTATACACCCACCCGTGTCACTGGGCTCTTCTTGCATGTATTCATTCAGTCTGACGGTACTCACTGAAGACAGTCATAAGAAATTAAGAAATTGTATTTAGCATGTCATTCTCCAGCAAATTTGCATACAACAATAAGTAAAATGTACATAATTGCCATTTCTCTGTTATTACAGTAAAGCAATCAATAATCTTATTTCTCTTACTGGAGGGGCGAAGTCCATCCATACTACTTCCACGTCTACGTCTACGTTTAGGTGTAGCACCTAAAATTGAAAAAAAAAACAAGATTAATCAGAGGAAATTTCTACAATTTGCCATGATATGGCCACAGCCATATCACCCTGCAGCCCAAGACTGGTTGCCCACTGAAGCTAAGCAGGGTTGAGCTGGTCAGTACCTGGATGGGAGACCTCCTGGGAAAACTAGGTTGCTGTTGGTAGAGGTGTTAGTGAGGCCAGCAGGGGGTGCTCGGTCTGTGTGGGTCCTAACGCCCCAGTATAGTGACGGGGACACTATACTGTAAAAAGAGCACCGTCTTTCGGATGAGACGTTAAACCGAGGTCCTGACTCTCTGTGTTCATTAAAAATCCCATGACACTTCTCGTAAAGAGTAGGGGTGTAACCCCGGTGTCCTGGCCAAATTCCCTCCACTGGCCCTTGTCTATCATGGCCTCCTAATAATCCCCATCCACTTGATTGGCTCTATCTCTCTCTCCTCTCCACCTGTAGCTGGTGTGTGGTGAGTGCACTGGTGCCGTTGTCCTGTGGCTGCCGTCGCATCATCCAAGTGGATGCTGCACACTGGTGGTGGTTGAGAAGAGACCCCCCCAGATGATTGTAAAGCGCTTTGGGTGTACAACAATACACAATAAAGCGCTATATAAATGCTTCATTCATTCATTCATTCATGTAGTTTTACATCTTTACAATTTACTTTTTTTTTATAACCTGTTTTTATAAGAATTTTGAGGATGCAAGGGCATTCTTGCGGATCTGTGTATAATTACTATTACTATGTAATGTACTGTACCAGAAGTGTGTAAGGACAATCTCTTCTGATGCCTTAACTGCTTCTTCCTTATAATTCTTATTGATTTCTTCTTCTCTGGAGGCAAACACAAGATTTTGACATGTCATATCCAAGGTCATTCTTGCTGATCTGTGTATCATTACTACATAATGTACTGTACCAGAAGTGCTTAAGTGAAGTCTATACATTTTCCTTAAGTTTCTCATTAACATTTCTGATTTTCTCTTTCTGTTTTCTTTCTCTGCAGGCAAACACAAGATTTTGACATGTTAATGACATGTAATTTAACATACCAAATCACTTGAATTTCAAAAATAAGCCAGAAAAGTTGAAGCTACAGTTTTTTATAATACCTTACCCCTGACTTGCAAGTTAACTACTCCTGTCTTCTGACGTCCATCATAAATAACGTTGCATGTATAGTTTCCTGAATCTGACTGTTGAACATTTCTCAAAGGCAGTGAAAGTTTTCCTCTCTGCAGCTCCTGGATGGACAAACTCACTCGGTTCTCATAGTCACTCTGTGTTGTTATCTCTCGCCGGTTCTTATAATGATAAATGAGATCTGTTCTTCTACACCATCTGATTTCCATAGACACAGCGCTGATTTCAGGTGAGAGATGAACAGGTAAGATGACGTCTGATCCAGGATCAGCAGATACAGTTCTAGTAGAAACCACAAGACTAAAGTCTACGGCTGGAGAAAGAAATACATTTATTGTCAATAATAATCTCCATCACACCATCACTACTTTAAAACTATTGACTATGTATCATAATTTACTTTTTTAATCTACTAGTTATATTAGGTTGGAAGTTGGTGTCAAAGAGTAAACTAATTTTGTATTTACATCACAAACACTTTTTCCAAAGAAAGTTCTAGCTGCTTTGAACCATGAAACTGAGTCAAATGTCAAACTAAATAAACTATAATATGTGATCTGTGTAATGACTGGTCTGAGGCGTGTGGATCCAAGTGCAGCATATATTTATTAGACAGAGGCAGAATAAACAGGCAATGGTCAGCAGGCAAAAACAGGAATATCAGAGGCAGGGCAGAGACGTAAACAGTTCCAGGCAGGAGTCGGGGTCACAAGCACAGGTTCAGAGTATCAGGGCAGTCCGGGGTCAGACACAGAAATCAGAATCAGAAGAATGGTGAAACGCTCAGAAATGTCAGCCGGGGCAAGAACAAGACTTCGCAAAGAGTAGGAGAAAGTCCAGAGCTTATGTAGTGTGTGTGTGTGTGTGTGTGTGTGTGATTGGGTGATGGTGATTGTGAGATGGTAAACAGGTGCAAGCGTGATCAGTGTGAACAGCTGTGTTGGTGCAGTGGATGATGGGAAATGCAGTCTATGAGTGATCTGTAACTGTGTGGTGTGAAAGTCCATGTGATGGGTGAGTAACCTCTAGTGGTGAACAAACAGAAGTCCATGGTCAGGATTTGTGACAATCTGTCTGAAGTTACTTTTGATTTTTCCAAATTAACAACAAACATCTTCAAAGCATGTTGAGTTTTGGTAATGCAACAATGCAATATCTTAACTAGTATATTAACCTGCAGAATACTTACAGCTGATATGGAGAAAAACATATTCGTTTATTGTTTGATATTCATGGATGACCTCACAAATATAGGTGCCCCTTTGTGATGTTCTGACGTCTCTGAGAGTCAAAGACACATTTCCATTGTGTAGATCTATCAATGGGAGACTCACTCGACCCTCACAGCTCTCTATCATCTGTCCATCCTTATAATGACATACCAGATCCTCCTTCTTCCACCACTTGACTTCCATTAAAGCAGCACTGATAGCTGGCGTAAGATGGCATGACAGAACAACAACATCTCCAGGATCAGAATATACAATGTCAGACTGGCAAACAAGAGACAACTCTGAAGTAGAGAAAAAAAGAAATCACTTAACATTATTTCAGTGTAAACACAGTCAAACCATTGGTCACAGATATCTTTGTACTTGCCTTGCCTATTTTCTGCCACTTCTTCAGACATTTTTATATTTCTGGATGTCTGAGATGGAAAACCACGGTAAGCCTAGAATTATGATTAATATGAATGTTTAAGTATATTCTCTTTTTTGTTTGACACATAATAAGCTTAAATTACAGGTTAAATCAACTTAATTTAAATGTGAGAAAAACAAACAAAATAGCTTTTGTTAGACAACAATCCAACAAGTTAAGTTTCAAAACTTACAGTTTCTTCAAGGTTGGTGGATAAAAAAGTCCCTCCACAGAACACCTTCTCCTGTTACAATCTTGCAAATTCAACAAATTTGATCATTTATTATTCTCATCAATTCATTCCCATCATGAAGTTCCATTATAAAACGGAGACTATACATCCACTATTAATTTACATTTATTCACTCTAAGATGGGTCTTCTCTTTCTGTTCCTGTTAAACTATTGAAACATGAAGTTCAAAATAATTAAATAAATAAATAAAAGACTAACATCCAATCAACAAGCCTAGAACAAATTTGAGAAGGTCCATAACAGTGGTTCTCAAACCTGTCCTGGGGACCCCCAGCCACAGCATATTTTGTATGTCTCCCTCATTTAACACACCTGATTCAACTCATCAGCTCATTAGTAGAGTCTGCAAGACTTGAAATGGGTGTGGCCTATGAGAGAGACTTACAAAATGTGTGGTGGCCCCCAGGACAGGTTTGAGAACCACTGCATTACACCGACTGGGGTCACTACTTTGTGCCATTTTGCAGTACAGTAACGCTAAGAAAAGCATGTTACTGCCCCTACTGGTAGAACAGACAGAGAGCGGACAAACTGTCTTCAGATTAAATGTGGCATTACAAATTGCTCAAGAAAGTTAGTCATACGAATGCTGTAAAATTCATGGTTACCACTTGCCAGTTTTAATAAAACAAGAAACTTGGCATAGTTAGTCGTTCATTCACCGTCATTGTTCATAAGCCGTTGTACCGACGAAACATGCTACCTATCAGATTGTGCTACCAATAATATATTTGCATTGTTTTAAGGGTAAGTTTAGGGTAAGGGTAGGTGTGGACGGGTAGGTTTAGGGTAAGGGTAGGTGTGGACGGGTAAGTTTAGGGTAAGGGTAGGTGTGGACGGGTAGGTTTAGGGTAAGGGTAGTGTGTGGACGGGTAAGTTTAGGGTAAGGGTAGGTGTGGTACGGGTAGGTTTAGGGTAAGGGTAGGTGTGGACGGGTAAGTTTAGGGTAAGGGTAGGTGTGGACGGGTAAGTTTAGGGTAAGGGTAGGTGTGGAAGGGTAAGTTTAGGGTAAGGGTAGGTGTGGACGGGTAAGTTTAGGGTAAGGGTAGGTGTGGAAGGGTAAGTTTAGGGTAAGGGTAGGTGTGGACGGGTAAGTTTAGGGTAAGGGTAGGTGTGGACGGGTAAGTTTAGGGTAAGGGTAGGTGTGGACGGGTAAGTTTAGGGTAAGGGTAGGTGTGGATGGGTAGGTTTAGGGTAAGGTAGGTGTGGACGGGTAAGTTTAGGGTAAGGGTAGGTGTGGACGGGTAAGTTTAGGGTAAGGGTAGGTGTGGACGGGTAAGTTTAGGGTAAGGGTAGGTGTGGACGGGTAGGTTTAGGTATCGTCAGAACACCGTCACTCATGTAACTAAGACAAAACTAAGGCTATTAAACTCATAAACGAGACTTTTTTTTTTTTTTTACAATAACTGGCTATCCACGAGATGTAAATCAAATTGTATCGATGTAAAGGAAATTTGTTTCCACAGTGGGTATATACTACTGTACGCACACACTTTGGAAACGAATTTTCTCCCTGAGGACAAATAAATTACCCATCTAACTTATACATAACCTACCCTATCAAACTTTCGAAAGAAAGAAAATTACCTTAATGACCACTCCAGGCTTTTACAAGTCAATGTAATATCCAAAGGTGAAGTTTCTTGCCTTATTCTCATTACTTTCACTTTGTCTTAAGTTGTCAGATTGTGAGATGCGCACAAAGATAGTTATTACCGCGTAAATGCTAGATTACTTTTCAAAGTGTATATGTTGGTTACGTAGAAATTAAATATTCAATATAAAATACAAAACGTGTATTTAGGCTGATTTGTAAGCGAGAAAGATGAATGTCTCGATGGAAGACGGCGGACAGCTATCGGAACGAACCTCACACAACACCTACGGCTGCAGACATACAGCCGGCGCTACGTCACAGAATGTCTCTGAACAGATTCACGCCCACTTTTAGGGAAAACAAACCGCAATACAGTATCGGATCGAGGAAGTGGACTAACCTTACAACATGCTAAAGAGTTGTGTGGTTGGGTGCACCAATAATGTTTGTAAAAACACACATTTTAATCCTTTGCCATGTAAAAATAAATATTACTGTTATGGAAATATCATGAATTACAGATGATGCTATCGAAAGCTAAGCCAGGCTAGTTGTATGGCTGGACAGAAAAGTGCACTCAGTACTCTAAATATAAAGACATAATATATACATTTAAAGTATATATTATGAGTGATTGTCAGCAGCCATATCACCCTGCAGCCCAAGACCGGTTGCCCACTGAAGCTAAGCAGGGTTGAGCCTGGTCAGTACCTGGATGGGAGACCTCCTGGGAAAACTAGGTTGCTGCTGGAAGAGGTGTTAGTGAGGCCAGCAGGGGGTGCTCACCCTGTGGTCTGTGTGGGTCCTAACGCCCCAGAGTAGTGACGGGGACACTATACTGTCAAAAAGCACCGTCCTTCGGATGAGACGTTAAACCGAGGTCCTGACTCTCTGTGGTCATTAAAAATCCCAGGATGTCTTTCGAAAAGAGTAGAGGTGTGACCTCGGCATCCTGGCCAAATCTGCCCATTGGCCTCTGACCATCATGGCCTCCTAATCATCCCCATACACTGATTGGCTTCATCCCTCTGTCTCCTCTCCACCAATAAGCTGGTGTGTGGTGAGCGGTCTGGCGCACTATGGCTGCCGTCGCATCATCCAGGTGGATGCTGCACACTGGTGGTGGACGAGGAGATACCCCCCCCCCCCCCCCCCCCCCCCTCACAATGTAGAGCGCTTTGAGTGCTTAGAAAAAGCAGAAAAGCGCTATATAAATGTAATGAATTATTATTATTATTAAAGATTTTAACTTTCAAATACGAAGTAAAATCATTCACTGGCTTACTTTTGAACAACTGGCCCCTGGTGACTCAATGAGGTACGAGTAAGACACCTCTGGCCACTGGGTGTGGTTGTTACACCAATTTGACGATGGGAGAATGAAGGGACATGTTTTTAAATTGACCAAATTAAGTTTGTGCATGTATCTTTCGCGCTCTGTGGCAGGAAGGGTGGACATATAATTACTTGACATGTTTAATCTTAGTGATTTCTTAAGTAATTCACGCTTGCCGGCTGTGTACGGACGTTGCTTTGTGCCGCTATTTTGTATTGAAGTCTATGGGAAATCTAGTTTATTTTCCCATAAAAAGGGGCGGTGACGTAATTGACAGTTAAGTTCCCGGATGTGCCGGGTGAGTGGAGTGTCAGTAATGGAGCTCCACTCAAGAGCGGAAATACGTCACCTCCACTAGCGACGCATCCGCCATGTTGGTCCGGGCAAGACTGCCTTAAAACTAATGGAGGTAAACGGAGCTGCGTTTTTTTCTGGATAAAAACGCGATGACGTTTACATTTATCAGTCGATTTCAGTGGTTTGTGATCTACATGGAATTAAAAATAACCATCTCCAGTTATTTAGTTATGCTTGTGTAGCAACGTGACGTGACGCAACAGAAACTGTAACACTGGAGAGACGACTACGCCACCCTAGGACTTGCACCCAGGGAAATACTACGCACCCTCAGGTGCTACTCAAGGAAACAGGTTCGATTCTACTGAATAAATGAGTGAGCAAGAGACGTGACTTACCAAAATAACAAATTTATTTTGCACAAAAATCATTCATTCTAAAACATGCTAAAGAATGGGTCTAGTCAACAGTTTACCAATTAAATACCCACAGTTATAAAGAGACCATAATAAATCTAGCTTTAACAGAAGGGACAAACCAAACAGCAAATCAGTGCAAAAAGATTCTTAAAGCAAATGAAACCAAAAGGAGAAGAAACTATACCCTATAAACTATGCTGGACCGGATGGCCGTCTCGTCATCTATTGAGAGACTCTCTCTGCACTGCTCTCCAAACTGGAAAATTATGGATTTGATCAACTGGTCTCTCAACGCAATTGACACCATCTTCTCGACGAGAAGCTTGGGTTCGGGGGAACCTGATGGACGCGTGGGAGAGGTCGCGGATCGTGTGTCTGGCGGCTCTTTCCGTGGAGGACATTGAAGATATCTACCTATTCGGAACCATGATAACAGGTCTTCTGCTGATTGGATTAGGCTTTGCCCTGGGTTATCGAAGAATTCAGAAAACGGGAACAGCTGTTCAAAGCCTCACAAGGCTGCCCGTCATGTTTGAAGCAGTGGGAAGAGCGGTCAGCATTGAGACTGAGACTATTAACCGCAATATGGATTCTATCATGGAGAAGCTCACGGCTTTGCAAAGGAAAATTGATGGTGTTGGAGATCAGAACGGACAAAGAGAGTAGCTGTGGAATTGGAATGCGGTTACTCGCCCCTAGACCAAACAATCGCAATCTTATCTTTTTCGGCTCCCCCGAACCAGCACTGGCCTCGGCCAAGGCCGCTGCTGGAAAATCAACCCTGAGAAGAGCACTGCAGGGAGACGCTCTTGCGTTCCTCCCCCATTCTACAGACACCTGCTGATTACAAACTATTACACATACACACACATACACACATATATAAAGATATGCATTCACCTCCCCACCCCCCGATCCCTCGCCTCCGTCGCTTTGAACCACCAGCCTGACAAGCGGGTCTGTGACTAGCGCTGCTGGGTTAGCTGCTGGACCGGATGGCTGCTGTTGGAGCTGGATTACCTCCCCTGTTGCAAAGTCGTGTGTCTATGGTGTATTATGTGCTTTTGTTGCTGAGGTGTTTTTCCTGTTCTCACACTGTACTCCCCAAGGAGCATAGTCTGGGGGTTATTTTTTTTCTCCTCACTTTCCTCATGTTATGCTGTATTTTTCTTCAAAAAAATCCCTGCATTTCACTGCTGATTGTACTCTGTATGATTGTGTATGTGACAAATAAACCGACCTTGACCTTGACCTTGACCCCCCCCCCCCCCCAAAAAAACACCAAATACACTGTCCCCTTCTGTTAAGCTTCAGTATCATGGCTCATCAGGCATTCACCGGTGGATATAAATGCACACTGACCAAGACACTTACAACAACAAGAGAAAAAGAAAATACATAAACAAATCAAAACACAATCACAAATAATATTTAAAAATCATTCAAGCCATTTCAATAAACCAAAATCCAAACATGTTGGCTTAATAGACTTTTCGTAATCGTAAAATAACAATCATAAAATAACGTTTCAGGTGATGTGTCATAGGGCCTACACAATAACACTGGACAGAAGCGATAGATATTACTGAATTTACGACAAATGTAACAAACCTAATAATGCTTTTTTGTCTCATAGAAAAACACCCTCATGGCTTTACTGACTATTCTGACTAGAAAAAAAAGGGTGCCATTTGCTTCCAAAACTCTTCAGAAAATAAGAGTTAAATATATATATTAAAATAAATAATAATATATTTAAATATATACATATTGACAGTATAAGAGATTCTTATCATAAGAAAGCTGCAAGAATTTTGAAAGCTTGTGAACTTTATAATATATTGATTTATTTGATTTTAATATATGCATATGTGTATGTGTGTGCGTATATAGAATTTTCCAGGAAATTAGATTTTGGGGCATCCTTAAAAGAATATAACATTGTATTTAATGCCATTCCTAGTGGTATAAAAACTCTATTGAAAGGAGAGCAAACCTTTAATCCTGTTTCTATAGGCCTAACAATTCTATTTCAGTAGAAGGGATTTTAATTGTTGAGGACAAAGTCAATAACCGCTTTGTTTGAAATCATATCAACAGAAAATCTATTTCAGCATCTTCTTTTAAATGGATGACATTGTACAACGTTAATTGGAGTGTTGCTTGGTCTCTTCCGCACAAATGTTTATTAATAAACAAAATAAAAGAAGTCACATTAAAATATTACATAGATGTAATAGTCTACTTAATAAGTATATGCAAAATATTGGGGGAAAAAGTACTTTCTGTTATATAGAAGAGACCATTGTACATCTTTTTTTGTGAATTTTTTGGAATGAGTTATGTACCTATCTCTCAGATAAAACAAACGTTAGAATATGTATCAACACTTGATATTATTTTATTGTATTATAACTCTGACTCTGATTGTATTAAATATATTGCTAATCTTTTTATTATACTTGGCAAATGTTTTATTCACAAGTGTAAATTTTTGGGTAAGAACCCAGTACTGTCAATTTTTCTGGTTGACTATACCAGAAACTTAAGTTTTGTTTTTAATGGGCATTAAAAAAAATTAAAATCATTAAAAAGTCAAAAATTGCTTTCAATGTATAACCTTGTATAATTTCCCCTCTTTGTTTGATGTTATTTATTTATTTGTTGTCTTTTAATTTATTTATTTTACTTTCTATCTTGTATTGTTTTTTGTATTTTGTCCTCTATTGTTTTTGAGATTGTTGTTGCTATGTGCTTTGGCATCAATACATTTTTTTTTTAAATCCGAGGGAAAACCGCGGACTTGTCAACACTGAGTGTGACGTATTTCCTGTTCAAGAGTGGACTTGTCAACACTGAGTGTGACGTATTTCCTGTTCAAGAGTGGACTTGTCAACACTGAGTGTGACGTATTTCCTGTTCAAGAGTGGACTTGTCAACACTGAGTGTGACGTATTTGCTGTTCAAGAGTGGACTTGTCAACACTGAGTGTGACGTATTTCCTGTTCAAGAGTGGACTTGTCAACACTGAGTGTGACGTATTTCCTGTTCAAGAGTGGACTTGTCAACACTGAGTGTGACGTATTTCCTGTTCAAGAGTGGACTTGTCAACACTGAGTGTGACGTATTTCCTGTTCAAGAATGGACTTGTCAACACTGAGTGTGACGTATTTCCTGTTCAAGAATGGACTTGTCAACACTGAGTGTGACGTATTTCCTGTTCAAGAATGGACTTGTCAACACTGAGTGTGACGTATTTCCTGTTCAAGAGTGGACTTGTCAACACTGAGTGTGACGTATTTCCTGTTCAAGAGTGGACTTGTCAACACTGAGTGTGACGTATTTGCTGTTCAAGAGTGGACTTGTCAACACTGAGTGTGACGTATTTCCTGTTCAAGAGTGGACTTGTCAACACTGAGTGTGACGTATTTCCTGTTCAAGAGTGGACTTGTCAACACTGAGTGTGACGTATTTCCTGTTCAAGAATGGACTTGTCAACACTGAGTGTGACGTATTTCCTGTTCAAGAATGGACTTGTCAACACTGAGTGTGACGTATTTCCTGTTCAAGAGTGGACTTGTCAACACTGAGTGTGACGTATTCCTGTTCAAGAGTGGACTTGTCAACACTGAGTGTGACGTATTCCTGTTCAAGAGTGGACTTGTCAACACTGAGTGTGACGTATTTCCTGTTCAAGAGTGGACTTGTCAACACTGAGTGTGACGTATTTCCTGTTCAAGAGTGGACTTGTCAACACTGAGTGTGACGTATTTCCTGTTCAAGAGTGGACTTGTCAACACTGAGTGTGACGTATTTGCTGTTCAAGAGTGGACTTGTCAACACTGAGTGTGACGTATTTCCTGTTCAAGAGTGGACTTGTCAACACTGAGTGTGACGTATTTCCTGTTCAAGAGTGGACTTGTCAACACTGAGTGTGACGTATTTCCTGTTCAAGAGTGGACTTGTCAACACTGAGTGTGACGTATTTCCTGTTCAAGAATGGACTTGTCAACACTGAGTGTGACGTATTTCCTGTTCAAGAGTGGACTTGTCAACACTGAGTGTGACGTATTTCCTGTTCAAGAGTGGACTTGTCAACACTGAGTGTGACGTATTTCCTGTTCAAGAGTGGACTTGTCAACACTGAGTGTGACGTATTTCCTGTTCAAGAGTGGACTTGTCAACACTGAGTGTGACGTA
Source organism: Schizothorax lantsangensis (assembly GCA_027422415.1). NCBI lineage: Eukaryota > Metazoa > Chordata > Actinopteri > Cypriniformes > Cyprinidae > Schizothorax > Schizothorax lantsangensis. The sequence goes on from JAPDDO010000437.1 coordinate 143,192, forward strand.
TTTCCTGTTCAAGAGTGGACTTGGCAACACTGAGTGTGACGTATTTCCTGTTCAAGAGTGGACTTGTCAACACTGAGTGTGACGTATTTCCTGTTCAAGAGTGGACTTGTCAACACTGAGTGTGACGTATTTCCTGTTCAAGAGTGGACTTGGCAACACTGAGTGTGACGTATTTCCTGTTCAAGAGTGGACTTGTCAACACTGAGTGTGACGTATTTCCTGTTCAAGAGTGGACTTGTCAACACTGAGTGTGACGTATTTCCTGTTCAAGAGTGGACTTGTCAACACTGAGTGTGACGTATTTCCTGTTCAAGAGTGGACTTGTCAACACTGAGTGTGACGTATTTCCTGTTCAAGAGTGGACTTGTCAACACTGAGTGTGACGTATTTCCTGTTCAAGAGTGGACTTGTCAACACTGAGTGTGACGTATTTCCTGTTCAAGAGTGGACTTGTCAACACTGAGTGTGACGTATTTCCTGTTCAAGAGTGGACTTGTCAACACTGAGTGTGACGTATTTCCTGTTCAAGAGTGGACTTGTCAACACTGAGTGTGACGTATTTCCTGTTCAAGAATGGACTTGTCAACACTGAGTGTGACGTATTTGCTGTTCAAGAGTGGACTTGTCAACACTGAGTGTGACGTATTTCCTGTTCAAGAGTGGACTTGTCAACACTGAGTGTGACGTATTTCCTGTTCAAGAATGGACTTGTCAACACTGAGTGTGACGTATTTCCTGTTCAAGAGTGGACTTGTCAACACTGAGTGTGACGTATTTCCTGTTCAAGAATGGACTTGTCAACACTGAGTGTGACGTATTTCCTGTTCAAGAGTGGACTTGGCAACACTGAGTGTGACGTATTTCCTGTTCAAGAGTGGACTTGTCAACACTGAGTGTGACGTATTTCCTGTTCAAGAGTGGACTTGTCAACACTGAGTGTGACTTATTTCCTGTTCAAGAGTGGACTTGTCAACACTGAGTGTGACTTATTTCCTGTTCAAGAGTGGACTTGTCAACACTGAGTGTGACTTATTTCCTGTTCAAGAATGGACTTGTCAACACTGAGTGTGACGTATTTCCTGTTCAAGAGTGGACTTGTCAACACTGAGTGTGACTTATTTCCTGTTCAAGAGTGGACTTGTCAACACTGAGAGTGTGACGTATTTCCTGTTCAAGAGTGGACTTGTCAACACTGAGTGTGACTTATTTCCTGTTCAAGAATGGACTTGTCAACACTGAGTGTGAATATTTCCTGTTCAAGAGTGGACTTGTCAACACTGAGTGTGACTTATTTCCTGTTCAAGAATGGACTTGTCAACACTGAGTGTGACGTATTTCCTGTTCAAGAGTGGACTTGGCAACACTGAGTGTGACGTATTTCCTGTTCAAGAGTGGACTTGTCAACACTGAGTGTGACGTATTTCCTGTTCAAGAGTGGACTTGGCAACACTGAGTGTGACGTATTTCCTGTTCAAGAGTGGAGCTCCACTCCATGGTCTGCAGCCGGTGGAGGAAGTAAAACCAGATAGAGTGGTATGTTGTGTTGACTCTGTAGCAGCTCTATACAGTACTCAAAATATGAAATCTAATGCTAGAAATCCATCCAAATTTATTTAGATTGCGAAGGCTTCAGATAGATGTGAGATTCTGCTGGATACCTGCTCATGTAAATATAAAAGGAATGAGAAAGCAGACAAAATAGCAAAGAAATCAACCAGGGTGAGCGCAATTATAAATATTCCCTTTGGTAAAGGAGAAGCTAAGGCAATAATTAAAAAAGAAATGATGAAGAAATGGCAAGACAGGTGGGACATGGATAATAGTGGAAGAAAATATTATAGTATACAGAAATGTATTAATGCACAGGGTGTGAATGGAAAGGGGAAAGGGAAAGGGAAGTGGTGTGTGGCCAAGTATGGTGACCCATACTCGGAATTTGTCCTCTGCATTTAACCCATCCAAGTGCTCACTCACAGCAGTGAACACACACCGGAGCAGTGGGCAGCCATGTTGCGGCGCCCGGGGAGCAGTGCCTTGCTCAAGGGTCTCACCTCAGTCGTGGTATTGAAGTGGAGAGAGCACTTGTTATTCACTCCCCCCACCGACAATCCCTGCCGGACCTGGGAATCGAACCTGCAACCTTTGGGTTACAAGTCCAACTCTCTAACCATTAGGCCACGGCTGCCCTAAAGGAATAGAACTGCTCCGGAAGGAATAGAAGAGAGGAGACAGTCTTAACCAGGCTGAGGTTTGACCACACAGGGTTAAATAAAACATTGTTTCTGTTAGGTAAAAGTAAATCAGATGAATGTACGGAGTGTAAAATCACAGAAAATGCAGAACATGTACTGTTGTATTGTAGGAAGTATAGGGAAGAGAGTCAGACAGGAAGAAAATGGAACCTGGAGGGTGTTTTGGGAACAACAGGAGAAGGGGTTAAAGATGCACAGGGTGCTGTTGTGAAATATCTGAAGAATACAGGGGTGTATTATAGGATTTAGATAGAAGTGGGTTAAAGGAAAAGATAGCAAGGGAAAAGAAGGAAAGGGAGAAGGAAGAAAGGGAAGAAGAAAAGGAAAAGAGAAAAGGAAGAAATTATTATTATTATTTATCTTGATTTTTTTATTTTTTTATTAAGTAGAATCATTGAGCTATAGGCTAATCCATGCTGCATACTCCGGTACAGTAGGTGGCGATATGCACCTGACAAATCATGATTGCAATACGTCATAAAACCAATAAGAAAAAGAATGGTCTGCAGCCAGACCCACACACTGAGAAAAATGATTTTGTGCTGAAGTAAATACTACATAAAAACAAATGTAATTTCTACATTCAATAATTTAGTTCAGGCAATAATTAAAAAATTAAAGTAAATTCTATAATATTAGTGAATATAAGCTTGTAGAAATTAAAGTTTGAACTTATAAGTATAATTTAATTGTTTGTTATGTTTACAAGGATTCTTTAAGTTATGATACCGTTTTTCCCATCATGCACTGGGGCATGAATAATTAAAAAGGTAAACATTTTCACTGTTTTCGAGTTGTATTTACACTGTTTTATGGTTGCTTTTGTTGTTAGGTTTAATAACTTACTATTTGTTTTGTGACATATGGAGTTGATTTTCTACTCAAAATGAGCATTCATACTCAAACACTATTCACTGATTGTTAGTCATTGTGTATGGTTTATCAAGTATTGAGGTGTCTGTGTTCAGTTGGGTAATAATTCTATTGAGTAAACATGTTAATTCAAAAGTATGACAAACTGTCTACTTGCTTACTTTCACGTTTGCAAGTGAAGCACATGTATTAATAGCATGTTTTGTTCCAGTGCTACATTGTTACATTGTATAAACCGTGACTGAGTGAAATGTAGCAGTGCAGTAAGCAGACCAATAGCTGAAGATCTAAAATAAATTACTTTTTTTTGGTTCAACTCAATTAATTATATTTTTAATATAAATTAGTTTAAATGTTAAGTTAACACAACTTGAAATTACTTAGTAGATTATATTATATTGCGTGTTTTAACCCCTTAACTGTGGGACGCTTGGCGCTCTTTTTTTCGTTGTCTTTTTTCCCTATCAAATATTTTAGTAATCATCATAAATTATATATCATTTGAAAGCTTAAAACCTCAAAATTCATCCTGTGAAAACCATTTTGAAATCGGATATTGTGTTACCATGGAAATGGTACTTTAAAATCTTTTGGCGGTCTCCTCCCCTTAGTGGGCGGAGTCAAGTGTCATATTACACAATGCATTACGGTCTTTTAGAATCAAAACTTTTTATAATCTTGACAAAATTCATATCGCCGGAGAGGTCTGACTCTCAGGATTCCATATTGGTGGTCTTTTTGTGATCAGAGTAATATCGACAGAGAAATTTAGAAATTTGTTGCAGAAAAATGCATAAAAACAATTCAATGGAGTTTGGATGCACCGGTGGCTGTTTGAGGTATGACGCCCTAAATAAAATCTCACAGAAACCTCCATTTTTTTCATATCAACTTCAAATTTGGAACATAACTTATTTAGACATAAGGCTTTAATTTTATATCAATTTTAGAGTAAAACCTGTTATGTAAAATATTAATTTTATATAAAATATAAAAAATTTAGTACTGTGTATTTTTTTACAGTAAATTTAAACTTCTATAACTTTTTGTTACTTTCATATTTTAAAATAATTCCACTTCTACAGTAATCTCGCTGATTGTCTTCTTAAAAAAGATCAAAGACCAAACTTATATCTGTATTCCAAAGCATTCATGAATTATAAGAGTTTAAGTTTGGATAGTGCACTCTCACGTATATGTTCAAAAATGGGAGGGGGGGGGGGGGGGGGGGGCAGTTAAGGGGTTAAGTAAAGAATGTTGAGTGAACTCAAATATTTAAGTTCATATAACAAAGATTATCTTTGTTATTTTACTTAAAATAAACAAGTTGGGTTTACTTAAAAAAATGCATCTAACACATCAGTTTAACCAGTGTTAGAACAAAATGTGCTGAGCATTTTTTACCAGTTTAGAGAATGTGAGAAAACAACAACACACATATATATATATATATAAACCGTAAATAAACAGTATAATGTATAAAACAGTTTTAAATACAAAATGAACTGAGCATTATTTACCAGTTTAGAGAATGTGAGAAAATAAAACAACACATATATATATATATAAACCATAAATAATAAGTATATAAATAGTATAATGTATAAAACAGTTTAAATACAAAATAAATAAATAGGTCTATATAACAAAACAACAACAACAAAAAGTTATATAATATTATAACTAATATTTGGCCAGTTACATAAGGTTGAAAAGCTTTTGGATATTTTTTTTATCGTTTTCATAAGTTTCTTATTTATTTTCATGATTAAAAGGGTTTCAAAGCACATCTTAATAATATTTGAGTTATTTATTTATTTATTTATTTTAAGTAATTAAAAATGTACTTATTCAAAAATAATTTTAAAGATTTAATTCAATTAAAAGTAAAATATCATAGTATTCTAAATCGTAGGATTCTAATAAATGTTTATTTATTTTCAAAAAAAAATTTTTTTTTAATGAATGAATTAATAAATAATTAATAATCTGTCACCTCCATTTTAAAGTCCATTCAAATGAGAAAGAGAAGGGTAATAATATATAATAACAATAACAACAACAACAAACAATAATTAAAATGTAGTATCTTCAAATGATTTGTTTAAATCAATATACATTTTTACATTATTACATATACCGTATGGCTATATCCACTAACGTTACTGGCCCAATTTATTATTGCAGCACCATCTGATATTTGAGCAGCAGCAGTTATATATATACATATATATTCTTTGCAGGTGTACTAGATAAATATTACGACTACAGGTCCAAATATAATGAAATATCAGGACTAGGGTTATTTATAAAACGCGTTTTGGTTAAGTTTGTCCCTCCGCGGCCCCCGTGGAGCTAACAGATCACCGCAGGAGCATGTTTAGTGTAACGTGGCTCTGATCACCGGAGTCTGTTCTCTCTGCGGGCTGATAGTGAGATGATCCGGGGCTGATGGAGAGCGTTCACCGCGGAGGCGTTCTGGCGGCGGAGGCGCTGCAGAGGAGCGCGGGAGGTTATGAGGAGCTCTGGCTGCTCGCGTCGCATCTCGGAGACCCTAAAGCCGCGGTGCTCGTGCTGTTCCCCGCGGTGTATCACACTCACCGGCGCTCCGGTGTCGCGGTGCTCTGGGCTGCTGCTCTCTCGGAGTGAGGCGCAATCTGATCCTCAAATGGTACGAAACGAATTGCTTTGCATCTACTGAATTAATCAGAGCAAATAGATGTCGACATGTCTATAAGCAAGTAATATGTATATAGTAAATGCTTTATATTGTTATAATTTTTTTTTATTATATTGTTAGTGATAGCAGTAGTATTGTTGCTATTGAACAGTATAAATTTATATATATCTATTCAATTAAAAACAAATTCTGGAAACACACACAAACATATATATAGATAATGCTGTCAAACGATTAATCGCGATTAATCGCATCCAAAATAAAAGTTTTTGTTTACATAATATATGAGTGTGTACTGTGTATATTTATTATGTATATATAAATACACACTCATACAGTATATATATTTAAATTATTTACATGTATTTACATCTATGTATTTATATTAATATAATTTATATTATAAACATTACATATTTTTCTTAAATATATACATGCATGTGTGTGTATTTATATATACATAATAAATATACACAGTACACACTCATATATTATGTAAACAAAAACTTTATTTTGGATGTGTTGACAGCACTAATATATATATACTTCAAATGCACTCAAAAGTCAATAATTACATAATCAAAAGAGTAAGAAATTACTAAATTGATATCAACGTGTGATTTATTTTCTAGAAACTATATATGTAATGTTACACAGAAAATATCATTTTAAGTGCATTTAACATGATCATATACTACTACCAGTCAAGCTGTATTTTCAGCATCATTACTGCAGTCTTCAGTGTCACATGATCTTCAGAAATCATAATAATATGCTGCTCAAAAAAAAAAATATTATGATGTTGAAAACAGCGGAGTAGAATTTTTTTCATGTTTCTTTGATGAATAGAAAGTTCAGAAGAACAGCATTTATCTGAAATATTTTTTTTTTGTAACATTATAAATGTCTTTATCATCACTTTGATCAATTTAAAGCATCCCTGAAAAATAAAAGTATTAATTTCTATAATTTCTTTCCCAAAAAAAAACAAAATTATTCTGACTGGAAGCTTTTTATTTCAGATAAATGCAAAGAATCCTGAAAAACATTTAGAACTGTTTTAAATATTGATAATAATAATAATAATAATCAGAAATGTCTCTTGAGCTGCATATTATTATGATTTCTGAAGATCATGTGACACTGAAGACTGCAGTAATGATGCTGAAAATACAGCTTTGATCACAGAAATAAATTACAGTTTAACACATATTCACATAGAAAACAGTTATTTTAAATAATAAAAATATTTCACAATATTACTGCTTTTACTGTATTTTAGATCAAATAAATGCAGGCTTGGTGAGCAAAAGAGAATTATTTAAAAACATTAAAAATCTTCCTGTTTAAAGACGTTTGTCTGCTAGTGTGGGTCAAAGATGAGATGCATTTTGGTGTCTGCATCAAATTAAATGATTTATGAGTGATTTTCTACACACACAAAGCATATTAAATGCAAGTAAAGTGTGTACTTTAATGTTTCAGATAACATAAAATGTCAAAATATGGGTGAAATGATGTTCCATCATCATCGTCATTCAGTGTAACAGATATATTTATGTAAAAATTAAACATCATACTTATTCTGACCTGTACTTATTAATATATATATAAAACTATAAGTGATTGTATTATTATATTTTGCTGACAATTGGGCAAAACCTATTATATTTTTAAGTTTTTTAGTTTTCAGTCACATGATCTCTTGAAGGAATAAAATAATTGTGCTCAATATTTTATGAGTTATGAATGGTGTGTCTATCTATGTTAGGGTGCTGTTTGGTGAGAGACCGTACTGGTGGATCGGAGAGTCTGGACTGTTTTCTAGAAACCCACCAAAAGTCCATCAGTTCCCGTCGTCCTGTGAGACCGGCCCAGGTACAGCAGCACAACAACATTATTATACACCATTTATACTGATAACTAACCACTTATAACTCTCTCAGACAGTCCGTCGACCTGTGAGACCGGTCCAGGTACAGCAGCACAACAACATTATTATACACCACTTTATACTGATAACTAACCACTTATAACTCTCTCAGACAGTCCGTCGTCCTGTGAGACCGGTCCAGGTACAGCAGCACAACAACATTATTATACACCACTTTATACTGATAACTAACCACTTATAACTCTCTCAGACAGTCCGTCGACCTGTGAGACCGGTCCAGGTACAGCAGCACAACAACATTATTATACACCACTTTATACTGATAACTAACCACTTATAACTCTCTCAGACAGTCCGTCGACCTGTGAGACCGGTCCAGGTACAGCAGCACAACAACATTATTATACACCACTTTATACTGATAACTAACCACTTATAACTCTCTCAGACAGTCCGTCGACCTGTGAGACCGGTCCAGGTACAGCAGCACAACAACATTAATATACACCACTTTATACTGATAACTAACCACTTATAACTCTCTCAGACAGTCCTCGTCCTGTGAGACCGGTCCAGGTACAGCAGCACAACAACATTATTATACACCACTTTATACTGATAACTAACCACTTATAACTCTCTCAGACAGTCCGTCGTCCTGTGAGACCGGTCCAGGTACAGCAGCACAACAACATTATTATACACCACTTTATACTGATAACTAACCACTTATAACTCTCTCAGACAGTCCGTCGTCCTGTGAGACCGGTCCAGGTACAGCAGCACAACAACATTATTATACACCACTTTATACTGATAACTAACCACTTATAACTCTCTCAGACAGTCCGTCGTCCTGTGAGACCGGTCCAGGTACAGCAGCACAACAACATTATTATACACCACTTTATACTGATAACTAACCACTTATAACTCTCTCAGACAGTCCGTCGACCTGTGAGACCGTCCAGGTACAGCAGCACAACAACATTATTATACACCACTTTATACTGATAACTAACCACTTATAACTCTCTCAGACAGTCCGTCGACCTGTGAGACCGGTCCAGGTACAGCAGCACAACAACATTATTATACACCACTTTATACTGATAACTAACCACTTATAACTCTCTCAGACAGTCCGTCGACCTGTGAGACCGGTCCAGGTACAGCAGCACAACAACATTATTATACACCACTTTATACTGATAACTAACCACTTATAACTCTCTCAGACAGTCCGTCGACCTGTGAGACCGGTCCAGGTACAGCAGCACAACAACATTATTATACACCACTTTATACTGATAACTAACCACTTATAACTCTCTCAGACAGTCCGTCGACCTGTGAGACCGTCCAGGTACAGCAGCACAACAACATTATTATACACCACTTTATACTGATAACTAACCACTTATAACTCTCTCAGACAGTCCGTCGTCCTGTGAGACCGTCCAGGTACAGCAGCACAACAACATTATTATACACCACTTTATACTGATAACTAACCACTTATAACTCTCTCAGACAGTCCGTCGACCTGTGAGACCGGTCCAGGTACAGCAGCACAACAACATTATTATACACCACTTTATACTGATAACTAACCACTTATAACTCTCTCAGACAGTCCGTCGACCTGTGAGACCGGTCCAGGTACAGCAGCACAACAACATTATTATACACCACTTTATACTGATAACTAACCACTTATAACTCTCTCAGACAGTCCTCGTCCTGTGAGACCGGTCCAGGTACAGCAGCACAACAACATTATTATACACCACTTTATACTGATAACTAACCACTTATAACTCTCTCAGACAGTCCGTCGACCTGTGAGACCGGTCCAGGTACAGCAGCACAACAACATTATTATACACCACTTTATACTGATAACTAACCACTTATAACTCTCTCAGACAGTCCTCGACCTGTGAGACCGGTCCAGGTACAGCAGCACAACAACATTATTATACACCACTTTATACTGATAACTAACCACTTATAACTCTCTCAGACAGTCCGTCGACCTGTGAGACCGGTCCAGGTACAGCAGCACAACAACATTATTATACACCACTTTATACTGATAACTAACCACTTATAACTCTCTCAGACAGTCCGATGACCTGTGAGACCGGTCCAGGTACAGCAGCACAACAACATTATTATACACCACTTTATACTGATAACTAACCACTTATAACTCTCTCAGACAGTCCGTCGACCTGTGAGACCGGTCCAGGTACAGCAGCACAACAACATTATTATACACCACTTTATACTGATAACTAACCACTTATAACTCTCTCAGACAGTCCGTCGACCTGTGAGACCGGTCCAGGTACAGCAGCACAACAACATTATTATACACCACTTTATACTGATAACTAACCACTTATAACTCTCTCAGACAGTCCGTCGTCCTGTGAGACCGGTCCAGGTACAGCAGCACAACAACATTATTATACACCACTTTATACTGATAACTAACCACTTATAACTCTCTCAGACAGTCCGTCGACCTGTGAGACCGGTCCAGGTACAGCAGCACAACAACATTAATATACACCACTTTATACTGATAACTAACCACTTATAACTCTCTCAGACAGTCCTCGTCCTGTGAGACCGGTCCAGGTACAGCAGCACAACAACATTATTATACACCACTTTATACTGATAACTAACCACTTATAACTCTCTCAGACAGTCCGTCGTCCTGTGAGACCGGTCCAGGTACAGCAGCACAACAACATTATTATACACCACTTTATACTGATAACTAACCACTTATAACTCTCTCAGACAGTCCGTCGACCTGTGAGACCGGTCCAGGTACAGCAGCACAACAACATTATTATACACCACTTTATACTGATAACTAACCACTTATAACTCTCTCAGACAGTCCGTCGACCTGTGAGACCGGTCCAGGTACAGCAGCACAACAACATTATTATACACCACTTTATACTGATAACTAACCACTTATAACTCTCTCAGACAGTCCGTCGACCTGTGAGACCGGTCCAGGTACAGCAGCACAACAACATTATTATACACCACTTTATACTGATAACTAACCACTTATAACTCTCTCAGACAGTCCGTCGACCTGTGAGACCGGTCCAGGTACAGCAGCACAACAACATTATTATACACCACTTTATACTGATAACTAACCACTTATAACTCTCTCAGACAGTCCGTCCTGTGAGACCGGTCCAGGTACAGCAGCACAACAACATTATTATACACCACTTTATACTGATAACTAACCACTTATAACTCTCTCAGACAGTCCGTCGACCTGTGAGACCGGTCCAGGTACAGCAGCACAACAACATTATTATACACCACTTTATACTGATAACTAACCACTTATAACTCTCTCAGACAGTCCGTCGACCTGTGAGACCGGTCCAGGTACAGCAGCACAACAACATTATTATACACCACTTTATACTGATAACTAACCACTTATAACTCTCTCAGACAGTCCGTCGACCTGTGAGACCGGTCCAGGTACAGCAGCACAACAACATTATTATACACCACTTTATACTGATAACTAACCACTTATAACTCTCTCAGACAGTCCGTCGACCTGTGAGACCGGTCCAGGTACAGCAGCACAACAACATTATTATACACCACTTTATACTGATAACTAACCACTTATAACTCTCTCAGACAGTCCGTCGACCTGTGAGACCGGTCCAGGTACAGCAGCACAACAACATTATTATACACCACTTTATACTGATAACTAACCACTTATAACTCTCTCAGACAGTCCGTCGACCTGTGAGACCGGTCCAGGTACAGCAGCACAACAACATTATTATACACCACTTTATACTGATAACTAACCACTTATAACTCTCTCAGACAGTCCTCGTCCTGTGAGACCGGTCCAGGTACAGCAGCACAACAACATTATTATACACCACTTTATACTGATAACTAACCACTTATAACTCTCTCAGACAGTCCGTCGACCTGTGAGACCGGTCCAGGTACAGCAGCACAACAACATTATTATACACCACTTTATACTGATAACTAACCACTTATAACTCTCTCAGACAGTCCGTCGACCTGTGAGACCGGTCCAGGTACAGCAGCACAACAACATTATTATACACCACTTTATACTGATAACTAACCACTTATAACTCTCTCAGACAGTCCGTCGACCTGTGAGACCGGTCCAGGTACAGCAGCACAACAACATTATTATACACCACTTTATACTGATAACTAACCACTTATAACTCTCTCAGACAGTCCGTCGACCTGTGAGACCGGTCCAGGTACAGCAGCACAACAACATTATTATACACCACTTTATACTGATAACTAACCACTTATAACTCTCTCAGACAGTCCGTCGACCTGTGAGACCGGTCCCAGGTACAGCAGCACAACAACATTATTATACACCACTTTATACTGATAACTAACCACTTATAACTCTCTCAGACAGTCCGTCGTCCTGTGAGACCGTCCAGGTACAGCAGCACAACAACATTATTATACACCACTTTATACTGATAACTAACCACTTATAACTCTCTCAGACAGTCCGTCGACCTGTGAGACCGGTCCAGGTACAGCAGCACAACAACATTATTATACACCACTTTATACTGATAACTAACCACTTATAACTCTCTCAGACAGTCCGTCGACCTGTGAGACCGGTCCAGGTACAGCAGCACAACAACATTATTATACACCACTTTATACTGATAACTAACCACTTATAACTCTCTCAGACAGTCCGTCGTCCTGTGAGACCGGTCCAGGTACAGCAGCACAACAACATTATTATACACCACTTTATACTGATAACTAACCACTTATAACTCTCTCAGACAGTCCTCGACCTGTGAGACCGGTCCAGGTACAGCAGCACAACAACATTATTATACACCACTTTATACTGATAACTAACCACTTATAACTCTCTCAGACAGTCCGTCGACCTGTGAGACCAGTCCAGGTACAGCAGCACAACAACATTATTATACACCACTTTATACTGATAACTAACCACTTATAACTCTCTCAGACAGTCCGTCGACCTGTGAGACCGGTCCAGGTACAGCAGCACAACAAACATTAATATAGAGCTCTATGATGCAGAAAACACGGACGGAATCCAGTCATTAAACTGAATTTATAGTCTAATGTCACGGAGTTTGTCAAAGTTTGGATGCATTAATCAAAAGTAGGTCATTACACTTAAATCAAATGGTGATATGGACTAGTATCTGATGTAAATCTGAATCCTGCATGTGTCTCTGTGTGAATGGAGCAGGGTTTTGTTTACTACATACACAGAGCGCGTGATTTCAGCGTCTGACGTCTCAATGAAGACATAAATACATCAACAATATCTCCAAAACTGATCAAAACCAGCATTTTACCATTTCATTTGAGTAAAACTAGTCATATCATATACACACAGAACTTTACTCGGCAACCCGTCAAAATAAAAGTCCTGTTTAACTTGAAGACATTGTGTCAGAAATAGCTATATTAATATTATTTACTAGAATGTACGTAACACTACTACTGTTGAAAAATAATACAACTGTTTTTTTTAAGAAATAATCAAAATATTTTAATTTTAATATCCCCTTTATTTGCCAAAAATATAAATGTTTAATTTTCAATAATTAAAATATAACAAATCAATGTTTTATGGCTTCATCTGATAATCAGTAAAATTTAAATACACAACAGAATTTCTGAGGGGGGGGGGGGGGGGCGGCATTCAGGCTACTGTAAGAATAAATAATAATTGTTTGTATGCATTCAAATAATTAGACGCTAAAACACAGAATTTGGTAACAATAAAACATAAGGTGAGAAAAAAATAAAACATTTCATACGGCCCTAAACATGTTGTTACACTTTTAATAAATTAGTGTTAAATTGTATAAGTTTCATGATTTTTATTAATTAGACATGCTTCTTGATTAATGAAATTTAATTTGACCGTTAAAAAGGAATCCAGATCCAGAAAATTAAAACGGATTTCATAGGGCCCTACTTATTATCAGAATCAGAATCAGAAAGAGCTTTATTGCCAAGTGTGTTTGCACACACAAGGAATTTGTCTTGGTGTTAGGAGCTTCAGGTACAGAAACAATACAGTACACACAGACAACAGTGCAAACAGAGACAACATATAATTAAGGTAAAAATATACAGAAAGAAAAATGTCCATAGACAGAACTGTGAATGTGCATGTGTCCTATGTACAGATGAGGGTTTGATGAGTTATTTACAGATGTACAGTACCGGGGGGTGTTATGTGTTGTTCAGGTCTGGGGGAAAACACTATTCTTGTGTCTGGCTGTTTTTGTGCTCAGTGATCTGTAGCGCCGGCCAGAGGGCAACAGTACAAAGAGAGAGTGAGCTGGGTGTGAGGGGTCCAGAGTGACTCTCTTAGCCCTTTACCTCACTCTGGAGGTGTAAAGTTCTTGATAATCCTCTCAGCAGTCCTGACTGTCCGTTGTAGTCTTCTGATGTCTGTTTTGGTAGCTGAACCAAACCAAACAGTTATAGAAGAACATAGGACAGACTCGATGATGGCAGAGTAGAACTGTATCAGCAGCTCCACTTTATACTGATAACTAACCACTTGTATCTCTCTCAGGCAGTCCGTCGGGTCACGTCATGGTCAGCGCTGCTGTCTGGTGGGTCATCGTCTCTTCACTGGCCTCCTGTGTTCACAAGAGCTCCGGCAGGTCTGTGTTTAATACACTTCTCATCTTAGTTATTCACAGTGCTGGGGGTCATGCATTACATTTTTTAAGTAACTAGTAAAGTAATGCATTACTTCTTAATTTAGAAGGAAATATGTGACGGGTCACAAATCTGATACATACTAATAACAGTTACATTGTTTCTCATGTATTGAGTGACAGCTCTGGTGTTGCCATGGTGATGTATTGAGTGACAGCTCTGGTGTTGCCATGTGATGTATTGAGTGACAGCTCTGGTGTTGCCATGGTGATGTATTGAGTGACAGCTCTGGTGTTGCCATGGTGATGTATTGAGTGACAGCTCTGGTGTTGTCATGGTGATGTATTGAGTGACAGCTCTGGTGTTGCCATGGTGACAGAAATCAGAGCGTTGTGTGTGAACATGATCTTACTGTAGTTCTAGACTAAATATCAACATGTATTTACTCATCTCACCTGCACAAAAACACATTCAGTGTTCCTCAAAATCAATAAAAACGGTCAAATGCAAACTCAAAATATTATACAAACCTGCAATAATTAAATATGTTAAATAAGACAAATATCATTTATGTATTTAATCCCATTTTATTAACCAATGTCACCTTCGATGATCCAATTCAATCATACTAATAAGCATAAATGACACATTTGTGTTTGATTTTTGAATATTGTTGAACTGTGTCATATTCTTCATGTGATTAGTTTGATCTGCGTCCTCTACTGTACAGACGTGAATCTACATCTCCTTCAGTCTGAGCCGGATTCACTTCACTTTTAGTATGATAGTGTATTTACATTTGTAAAAATTACCTTTTTATATTAAAAACACAACAAGCCATTTACAAAGTAACTCAAAAGTAACACAACGCATTACTTTCCACAAAAAGTAACATACTTAGTTACTTTTATAGAGAGTGACGCAACATTGTAACGCATCACTGTTAAAAGTCAACACTGGTTATTCATGTGTAAGTCTAACTAAACGATCTCTCTCTTACAGTAAGATATTATCTGCAGTACCGTATCTGTTGTACGCTGTATTTCTGGGATGTGTAGCTCTTTCTCGAATCTTCATCTTGGCTCACTTCCCACATCAAGTCATTGCAGGTCTTCTGACAGGTCAGAAATGAGTATAATATTATATCATTTAATGATGATGATTTTGTGTGTTTTATCTCCATGTGTTTTCTCCACAGGGGTGTTTCTGGGGTGTTTCTGAAGCGGTCAGTGCCTGAACATCACTCTCTGCTGTTCTTCTTTCGCTGTAGCTTGTCTTTGCTCTTCGGAGCTCTTCTGATGCACGGAGCCCTGCAACAGATCGGGCTCGATCTCTCTTGGTGGGTACAGTGTTGGGCTCGTTACTCAAAGAATGTAATTATTACTCATTACTAGTTACTCCTATCAAAAGTAATATTGTTACTTACTACTGTCTGGCAACAGTAATTAGTTACACTACTAGTTACATTGTTTCTTCAACAGTAATTAGTTACACTACTAGTTACATTGTTTCTTCAACAGTAATTAGTTACACTACTAGTTACATTGTTTCTTCAACAGTAATTAGTTACACTACTAGTTACATTGTTTCTTCAACAGTAAATAGTTACACTACTAGTTACATTGTTTCTTCAACAGTAATTAGTTACACTACTAGTTACATTGTTTCTTCACAGTAAATAGTTACACTACTAGTTACATTGTTTCTTCAACAGTAATTAGTTACACTACTAGTTACATTGTTTCTTCAACAGTAATTAGTTACACTACTAGTTACATGTTTCTTCAACAGTAATTAGTTACACTACTAGTTACATTGTTTCTTCAACAGTAATTAGTTACACTACTAGTTACATTGTTTCTTCAACAGTAAATAGTTTACACTACTAGTTACATTGTTTCTTCAACAGTAATTAGTTACACTACTAGTTACATTGTTTCTTCAACAATAATTAGTTACACTACTAGTTACATTGTTTCTTCAACAGTAATTAGTTACACTACTAGTTACATTGTTTCTTCAACAGTAAATAGTTACACTACTAGTTACATTGTTTCTTCAACAGTAATTAGTTACACTACTAGTTACATTGTTTCTTCAACAGTAATTAGTTACACTACTAGTTACATTGTTTCTTCAACAGTAATTAGTTACACTACTAGTTACATTGTTTCTTCAACAGTAATTAGTTACACTACTAGTTACATTGTTTCTTCAACAGTAATTAGTTACACTACTAGTTACATTGTTTCTTCAACAGTAATTAGTTACACTACTAGTTACATTGTTTCTTCAACAGTAATTAGTTACACTACTAGTTACATTGTTTCTTCAACAGTAATTAGTTACACTACTAGTTACATTGTTTCTTCAACAATAATTAGTTACACTAGTTTTACATTGTTTCTTCACAGTAATTAGTTACACTACTAGTTACATTGTTTCTTCAACAGTAATTAGTTACACTACTAGTTACATTGTTTCTTCAACAGTAAGTTACACTACTAGTTACATTGTTTCTTCAACAGTAATTAGTTACACTACTAGTTACATTGTTTCTTCAACAGTAATTAGTTACACTACTAGTTACATTGTTTCTTCACGCCACACAGAAGTTGTAACTGTGTATCTTCCACATAAATGTTACTAATAACATATTTCTGCTTCATCATTTGACCAAAATCCACATTATTAGTTATTACAAACACTCAATAGTGATTAACAGAGACATTCAAGCAGAAGTGTATTAATCTCATTAATTGCCATGTGTAGCTGCAAGTAATTTCTCCGTTTCCCATATATGATTATATTTTGTTATGTATTTTATGAAATCACATAAGTTTGTAAGAAACTGTTTAATTTTCCAAAAAGATGTTTAATTATAGTAATATAATGCTGATCAGAGGGATGTAAAGCAGAGTACAGTAACACACAACAGTGTTCAGATCATCTTTTTTCTTGACAAAATCAATATAATGCAATATTTCTATCTGCTGAATGTAATCTTTTCTATATTCCGAGCTCACCTGCTGCACCTCATCACATGCATGAGTCGTGAAAATTATGAACATAAATCTATGAATTATTTGATTGTTGGATTTTAAATCAGCGGGTCGAGGCATCACAAGTAACTAAGCTGTTTTATGGATAGTAACTGTAATATTATTACTGAAATCTTATTAGTAATTAGTTACACTACTAGTTACTGCAAAAAGTAATATTATTACAGTAACTAAGTTACAGTAACTAGTTACTGCCCAACACTGGTGGGTACAATGTGATATAAAAACACATTTATTTAATTTTCTCAAGGGTTATTAAATGGTATATTAGCCAATATCACAGGCATCAGGTATGGACCAGGGAAAAATCAGCTGACCACTAATTATATCATATTAGGCCTCAAAATATCACGTATACATTGCATATTTGCATTACTAGTGCTAGATAGTAACTAATTCAATGCAATCTGGATAACTTGATCAGATTGAAAAAAATAACTACTTTTAATATAACTTATTATTTTTTATTTTTTTTAATAAATTAAATTTTTCAGTGTTTAAGTGTTTGATTATTAAGGTTTATTGTAAATAAACTTCTTTATTTATTTACACTACCAGTCAAAAGTTAAGATATTTAATGTTTTAAAAAAAAGTATCTTCTGCTCACCAAGCCTGCATTAATTTGATCCAAAAAGCAGTAATATTGTGAAATATTTTTACTATTTATAACTGTTTTCTATGTGAATATGTGTTAAACTGTAATTTATTTCTGTGATCAAAGCTGTATTTTCAGCATCATTACTGCAGTCTTCCGAAATCATAATAATATGCTGATTTGCTGCTCAAGAAACATTATTATTATTATTATGTTGAAAACAGCTGAGTAGATTTTAGAAGAATGAATAGAAAGAAATAGATGAGTATAAAGAAAATGACCTGAAATAGAAATCTTTTGTAACATTATAAATGCTTTTATCAGTACTTTTGATCAATTTAATGCATCCTTGCTAAATAAAAGTATTAATTTCTATAATCCCCCCCCCCCACCCACCAAAAAAAATTAAAATAATAAAAATAAAATTATACTGACTCCAAGCTTTTGAATGGAATAGTGTATAATGTCACAAAAGCTTTTTATTTCAGATAAATGCTTATCTTTAGATCTTTCTATTCATCAAAGAATCCTGAAAAAAATTACTCAACTGTTTTAAATATTGATAATAATAATAATAATCAGAAATATTTATTGAACAGCAAATCAGCATATTATTATGATTTCTGAAGATCATGTGACACTGAAGACTGCAGTAATGATGCTGAAAATACAGCTTTGATCACAGAAATAAATTACATCTTAACACATATTCACATAGAAAACAGCTGTTTTAGATAGTAATAATATTTCACAATATTACTGCATTTTGGATCAAATAAATGCAGGCTTGGTGAGCAGAAGAGACTAATGTACTGCTCAAATCTGTGATGAGTTCAAAAGTAATCTGGTGTGTAATCCAATAGATTACATTCCTTCTTGTGATCAGCTGTAAGTAATCTACATCATGATCATATACCCGCAGGTCCATCCCGCTGGCTAAGAGATGGTGTTCTCGCTCCGAGTGGATCCGTATGGACACGGCACCCTTCTCGTCTCTGAGCCGTGCCGTCGGGGTTCTGCTGGGTCTGGGACTCGCTCAGTACTGGAAGCCGGGCGGATGGGCTCTTCCATGGGTTCCCAGGACCCTCTGTCTGGCCCTCTCCTCCATAGCCCTCCACTACATCAACAGCTTCCCCGTGCCCACCGCTCCTCCTCTTCTCTTCTACTCTACTCGCTGTTCTGTCTCAAATACAGCATCGTGCCGCAGGTGGTGATGGTGCTGGTGCCAGGATTCGTGCATCTCCTCACAGACAAACCCAAGAGGGAGTAAAAGCCAGAGTCGCATGAGTAAGATCTGAAGATCAATCATATATGAGTTCTTTAATGAATGCTTTTGGAGATAAAGGGAACAGGATCAATGCATAAACGGTTAGATTGTGTCTTTGTTTCTTGTTGTTATCTTGTCTTTGATGATTCTTTTAAAAAAAAAGTTTCTTGTTGAACAAAAGGCTGTTTAACTTCAGATGTTTACTGTATTTATTTTTAACTTTCAAGTTATTGAATTGTCTCTTGTGTGAGTGTATATATACCACAAAACCAGTCTTAAGTGTCAATTTTTCGAAATTGAGATGTATGCATCATCTGAAAGCTGAATAAATAGCTTTCCATTGATGTATGGTTTGTTATGATAGGACAATATTTGTAAATCTGGAATCTGAGGGTGCAAAAAAATCTAAATATTGAGAAAATCATCTTTAAAGTTGTTCAAATGAAGTTCTTAGCAATGCATATTACTAATCAAAAATTAAGTTTTGATATATTTACGGTAAGAAATTAACAAAATATCTTCATGGAACATGATCTTAATATTCTAATGATTTTTGTCATAAAAGAAAAATGTATAATTTTGACTCATACAATGTATTGTTGGCTATTGCTACAAATATACCTGTGTTACTTATGACTGCTTTTGTGCTGCAGAGTCACATATATATATATATTTGCTTGTAATAAACTTGCTTATAAGCAAAAAATCTGTGAAAACTGGATTTTTATATTTTCTGTGAACGCCACAAAGTAGTTCATATTCCAGTATTTGCCAATTATGATTATAATGTGTTTTAAGTGGTTGCTAGGGTGTTGCTAACCACCACAAACCAAAAAAGGTCCAAGTCCATAGATATGGTTGGAGGATTTATATAATTTTCCAGGAGAAAATTATACATTTGATTAGTTAGAAATGTAATTTTCTCAACAACCAGCATGATTTTGAGGTATCGTGTCTGTTTAAAGGAATAGTTCACCCTTTGCTGGACATCTCAGATCATCTGAGATCAGGAGAGATCATAAAAATGCATCACTGCATCAGTGTCTCAGCAACGGATGCTCTGAAGTGAATGGGTGCCGTCAGAATGAGAGCTGATAAAAACATCACAATAATTTTTTCACTTTTCAAGACGTTAAATGATGGTCTGGAGTGGTGTGGATTACTTCTGGATTGTTATGATGTTCTGACGGCACCCATTCACTGCAGAGCATCCATTGGTGAAAGTGCAAACAAGTCTGATTAAACAACCTCTGGATAAACTGAGCAAATGTTTATTTTTGGGTGAACTACTCCTCTTTAGATACTTGTTTTGATGATTTGATTATTAGCACTTCTGTAACATCTGTGTATAAAGTACAGTAAAACGCAATAAAAGTTAGGGTTAGTTATACACTTCTTATCCTGAAACATAAAGCATATAAAAATGACAGCTGACATGATAAAAACACATTCTGGTTTATTGAAGTCATTAAACGTTGTCACAGCGCTCTGAAAGCTCACATTTACAGACGAGAAACTCTGCTTAAGCAAGTACAGTAAAATCAACTCAAATCCAACTGAAAGATCAAAAGAATGGCCAAACCCTTCAGAGGTAAATATCACATCTCTCCTGTTGAGTTTGGTGGACATGAGATTTCTTTATTTCTGTTTAGTTCCTAGACATACGGCAGATT
The DNA here is from genome assembly GCA_027422415.1 of Schizothorax lantsangensis. Lineage (NCBI taxonomy): Eukaryota > Metazoa > Chordata > Actinopteri > Cypriniformes > Cyprinidae > Schizothorax > Schizothorax lantsangensis. The sequence continues at coordinate 164,262 of JAPDDO010000437.1, forward strand.
CACGAATGTCTGTGTATGTCGATTTCGGAGGATAAATCATGCGTCTGGTTATGTACAGCAAAAATAACCACATCACGCTTTGACGAGCCCACATCAGTGTTATTTATTTAGCTTTTCCCCGAAGTTGACCACGAGGCATTTCTCGATTCAAGCAAGTTTACACTGACAGCAATAGAAAGGTGAATATGGTTGTCTTAAAGGGACAGTACACCCAAAAATGAAAATGCTGTCATCATTTACTCATCATCAAGTAGATCCAAACCTGTATGAATGTGTTATTTCTGCTGAACACAAAGGAAGATATTTGAAGAAAGTGTGTAATCAGGCTGTTTGGGGCACCATTGACTTCCATAGTACTACTATGGAAACGGGGTGCAATCTTGTCACCTTTCGGCGAAATCGCCGTTTTCACCTTGAAATAGGTCATTAACGTGAATCATGTAGATCTGTAAAAAAGTCGTAGTTGTCGTCGTATCTGTGTCACGTCACCTATAGTGTTTTTTCCCACTGTTGGCAAAGACCCGCCCTACTCTGCCTCTGATTGGCTTACCTTAATGTTGTATCCCTCATCCAACCAATCATCTCACTCCTGAAGCCTCGCTTTTAGACGCCGCAGCAGTGTTACCAACTTAGCAATTTTGTTGCTAAATTTAACAACTTTTCAGACTACCCTAGCAACTTCTTTCAAAAGCACCTAGCAACAAATTTAGCTTTTTTTTATTATTTGGCAACTTTTATCAAGTGACTTAAACAAGAAAAAGGCACGTTTTCCATCTAAATTACACAAAAAGCAGAAACCAAAGACGCCACATGAACTAAGTTAGCTGCTATTTGCAATTGTTCAACTTAACAATGATAATTTAATAATTGTTCATTTATTATACACCTTGTTAGTAGCTTGTACATGCGATTGTTGATCAGTTAGTACACTGTAAGAAAAATATCTAAACAAATGGAAAAGATACTAGTAATTTTACAGGACATTATCCGTTGTAACCCGAAAACACAAAATACAACGCGTCATTTAAAATGCCACACACACCTCACACACTCCTACACACACCTCACACTCCTACACACACCTCACACTCCTACACACACTCCTAAACACTCCTACACACACTCCTAAACAACTCACACACTCCTACACACACCTCACTACACACACTCCTAAACACTCCTCACACACTCCTAAACAACTCACACACTCCTACACACACTCCTAAACACTCCTACACACACTCCTAAACATACACACTCCTAAACACCCACACATCTTAAACAACACGCTAAACAACTCACACACTCCTACACACACTCCTAAACACTCCTCACACACTCCTAAACACCTCACACACTCCTACACACACCTCACACTCCTACACACACCTCACACTCCTACACACACTCCTAAACACTCCTACACACACTCCTAAACAACTCACACACTCCTACACACACCTCACACTCCTACACACACTCCTAAACACTCCTCACACACTCCTAAACAACTCACACACTCTGGCACACCTCACACTCCTACACACAACTCCTAAACACCTCACACACTCCTAAACACCTCACACTCTACACACACTTTGAAACACTCACACACTCCTAAACACCTACACACACTCCTAAACACCTCACACACTCCTAAACACACCTCACACTCCTACACACATCCTAAACACTCACACATCTAAACACACCTCACACATCCTACACACACCTAAACACCTCACTACTCCTAAACACCTACACACTACACACATACATTAAACACCTCACACACTCCTACACACACCTCACACTCCTACACACACTTAAACACCTCACACACTCCTAAACACCTCACACACTCCTACACACACCTCACACACCTACACACTCCTAAACACCTCACACACTCCTAAACACACTCACACACTCACACACACCTTCCTAAACACCTCACACACTCCTAAACACCTCACACACTCCTAAACACACCTCACACACTCCTACACATCACTAAACACCTACACACTCAACACACTACACACAAAACTCACACACTCCTAAACACCTCGCACACTCCTACACACACCTCACACTCCTACACACACCTCACACTCCTAAACACCTCACACTCTAACACCTACACATCCTAAACACCTCGCACACTCCTACACACACTCACATCTCCTACACACTCACACTAAACACCTCGCACTCCTACACACTCACACTCCTACACACACCTCACACTCCTAAACACCTCACACTCCTAAACACCTCACACTCCTAAACACCTCGCACACTCCTACACACACCTCACACTCCTACACACACCTCACACTCCTAAACACCTCACACTCCTAAACACCTCACACTCCTACACACACCTCATACTCCTACACACACTCCTAAACACTCCTACACACACCTCACACTCAATATAAACTTATATATAAAGTTACTCAATATAACTTAAATTTACAGTTAAATACCGTAATTTCATTAACTGATATAATGTTAATATACCAACCTATTGAAGTACTGAAATCTGTATCTTTGTAATACACTGATAACCACCAAAAGCAGGAGGTGATGAGAGTCACATGATGAACCAAAGCAGCTTTTAAATAATAACATATATAGAAGAAGCACAGCGTCATTCACACAAACACTGATCGCCATCATGATGATCTCAATAAACTGAAATATGCAATAAACATTAATTTAACAACATTAGATGTAACATACAACCCTAATAAACATAACTGATAAGAAAAAACTAAGAAACATCGTTATTACCAAAGAAAAAACATCAAATTCAAACTAAATTTGAAATGCAACGTTAGTTTACGTTTTTTTTCCTGTAAATTTTACAGTAACTTACCGTTAACCATTTAACACGTTTTTACTGTAGCATTTTCAGTTTTTTACCGTTAAAATCACGGTCATTTTTACAGTGAAAATTCTTAAATCAAGAAGCATTTTCTAGACAATTAAATTTATTCTCTTGTTTTCAGGAAAAAAATTCTAAATTAAGTAAGTTTTTCCTTAAAACAAGCAAAATAATCTTATTTCAAACCGAAAACAAGATTATTTGACTTTTTTCTGGAAAAATAAGATTTGATTTAAGAATTAGACATTTGGACTGAAGAAAAGCATTTTTTTGCAGTGTGTAAAATTTTCTCCATCACACTAAAAAGTGATAAATTGAGTTAATTTAAAAAAATTAAGGAAACCTGTTGCCTTAAAATTATTAAGTAAAAATAATAAAACAAAATAATTTAATTGAACTGTCAAGTTCACTTAACTTTTTTTAAAATTATTATTTACTTAGTAATTTTAAGGCAACGGTTCCTTTTTTTTTTAACTCAACTTATCACTTTTTACAGTGTATAAAGCAGTATGTGTAATGTGCTATTGAATTAATTTAGTAATTTAGTTTTAGTTTGCACCCCTGATGTAAGTCAATGGTGATCCAGAACTGCTGTTTCGCACATTCTTCAAATATCTTCCTTTGTGTTCAGAACAAACACATTCATACAGGTTTGGATCTACTTGAGGATGAGTAAACGATGACAGGATTTTCATTTTTGGGTGTACTGTCCCTTTAAGACAAGCCGATATCAGTCCATATACTGTATTTGTTGAGAAGATCTGACCAAAGCCACATTTAAGCTCTGCGTGTTAATAATATTGCGTTTAAGGAACTAGCTGAATATTGTATTTTTACACGACAAATACACTTTGAAAACGGCTGGTTTGCTTTACAGTATGTGTTTGGGTTCATCGAGTCCTTCTCGAGCTGTATTTATCGATGCATTTTTATATGCATGAACACATTAGGGCTCTATATACAGCAAGTACACTGCGCTCTATAAAGGCTGTTATATACACTCTTTTTAAAAACATAATTTTGCTCGTTCATTCATTTGCTTGTAAAATTAGAATTGCACCAAGGACAATAACTGCTATTTGTTTTCTAGTAGTACAACTAATCACAGGTGATTCTCCAGCGTCCCTCATCCAAAAAACATCTCCAACCCCCTAATATTCACATTCCATATAATCCTTACCAATGAATAAAGTGCTCTTTCTTCATAATGTCACTGATCAAAGTCACGAATAAAAGTTAAAGCAAACATACTTCACTTGATATACTAATGCTTCTCTGTGACAACGCAAGATTTCATTTCTTAGAACAATAAAGAAACCGAAAAAAGAGAATAAATTCTATTAATACCTTGCAAACGCCCCTGAAGCTGTGTGTTGTGTAGTATAAGACGTCTATGGTGTGATACATTCCTTCACTTGATTGCCTCTCCAGTAATTAACTGAACTCGTTTGTAAATAAACACTAAGCGATATCCACAAAAAATACGAGAAATCATATTAAAGGATTAGTTCACTTCCAAATTAAAATGTCCTGATAATTTACTCACCTCAATGTCATCCAAGATGTTAAAGTACCGTATTGACCTGAATATAAAACAATGTTTTTTCTTGGAAATACATCAAAAACACACTCGTCTTATATTGAGGGTCTAGACTTTGACATGTTAATAACACACACACACAACAATAGATAGCTTTTCAGGGCAAAACATCCATAGAATTGTTGCAAAAGCGTGTCAATTTTTCATCTGCAAATATTTTGATCACCTCTCAAAAGAATAAAACAATGGTATTTCGGAACAAAATGCAAGTTTTGGCCATTTACAACCATATTAAGCACCTGCGGCAATATTTCAATCATAAACAGTGCGTTAAAATGTTATAAAAACACTTAAGTGTCTTAATATATTTAAAACAGTCATATTAAAAGATCAAATTCAGTATTCACCATATTAACGATGCATAGTTTACATGATGAGGCCTTCAGTGTTTTCCTTCTAATGGTTTTCTATGGGAAGCATTTAATGTGAAACTTTGCACATTGTGTTTATATTCTGCTTCATCTTCTTGCCTGTACAAAATATACATAATCAATAAGGTGTCCACTGAATCTCGCCTTTTAATATCTGCGTTTTACTACATTATTACTAATGCAATCTGTGTATAAATAGCTGTCGGTCAGTGGAGCAAAGCTTGTTTTGTCCTCCAGGTGGCGCTCTTATAAGAGCGTGACGTCACGTGAACACTATCAATAGGTGGCGCCAAATACGCATAAAATGAGTGTGTTATGAAATATGTAATTTAATGTGTGTTAAAGATCACGAGTCAAAACAACACAAGAAAAAGAAAAGCGTCGTGACTGTAGCCTGATGGGAACAAACTTCATCTGGAAGTGATTTTAAAACATAAGACAGTATCCAGATTTGAAGATTACAGTAATATTTCACTTTTACTGTTAATAAAAATTTGCCAGGCTATTATGAGATGGATAGACTAAATGTTATAGAATTCAGATGGGCTACTTGTTATACAAAATATATACAAAAAGTGTATATTATTAAATGTCATTGTCGGTACATTTTACCAGTATTTACCATACTTTCAAAAAAAATTAAAATAGGAAAAATATGCAATATGAAAATAATTTAAGAAAAAATGTTTTACAGAGAAAAAGATTTTGTTTTCAAAAAGCCTTTTTCCAAAAGATACATTTGGAAAAAGGGGCGTCGTCTTATATTCAGGTCAATACGGTATTTCTTTCTTCAGTCGAAAAGAAATTAAGGTTTTTGATGAAAACATTCCAGGATTTTTCTCCATATAGTGAACTTCAATGGAGTCCAAACGGTTGAAGGTCAAATTACAGTTTCAGTGCAGCTTCAAAGAGCTATAAACCATACCAGACGATGAATAAGAGTCTTATCTAGCCAAAACATCGTCATTTAAAAAAAAAATAATATAATAATTTAAATTTGATATGCTTTATAAACACAAATGCTGGCCTGTTCTGCGATGCGCGTTCATGACGTCACGTAATACGTTGAAAAGGTCACGCTTGACGTAGGCGGAAGCACCGAGTCAGTGTTTACAAGTTGAACGTGCAAATACTACGTCAAACGCCGTTTACAAAAAAGGAGTTAAAAGATAAAACAACGATGTCGGATGATTTTGGAGGAAGAAGATGAGATGAGCTTACGTCAAGCGTGACCTTTTTAACGTATTACGTGACGTCATGAACGCGCATCGCAGAACAGACGAGCATTTGTGTTTATAAAGCATATCCTCCTGAGACCCAGCTGTGGAGGTTGTGTCTCTGTAGAGGACATTATATTGTAGTGTATTTCTCTGAGACGTCACGTCACAATTTTAATAACCATAACCACTCCCTCTACTAGGTCTTTAAAGATGGCTAAATTTAATTTAGTGAAAAATTTAACATCCTTATGGAAATATGATTATATTTTGTAATTGTCATTTAAAATTGTTTTTCATAAAGCAACATTTTAGGAAAATGTTATGGGTTTTCAAATTCAAATATGACTTGCTGTTATGAAACAGGACATAATTTCATACACGTCCACTGTAGAGCATGTTTATTATGCATTTTGGGAGACATAACAATTGAATAGGAAAATAAATTATATATCAATTTTGTTATGAAATATTAGATATTATTATGAAAATCTGGCCAATTATTATTCAATTCTTTTTTCAACATGCTGTCCCAACAGCAACACATTAATATGCAAATTAGTGTTTAATGGGAAAACCAGTTTATGGAAATTTTTACACACATATTGCATAAAAAAAATGGTATATCAAATAATTTTGTTATATATTTTATAACATAGTTGAGAATCATCTTAAAAAAAAAACTAAAAATTGATTGGTGATTTAAAAAAAATCCCATTGTTTTTTTACTTTTTGATGTCTATTCATGACATTTTTTTTAGAAAAACTGAGTCGTAGTGTCCTCTACAGAGGACATAGAATGAAATATGAATAAAATATAATTTTTCAAAAATGTTATTTTTCCTTTTTTTTTCTTATGCTCTAAACAATGTAATGACATGAAAAAATACTAAATTCACTAAGCTTCTTCTCAGAGTTCTCAGGAGGATATACATTTTTATTTTAATTTTTTAAATGATGATGGTTTGGCTAGATAAGACTCTTATTCATCGTCTGGTATGGTTTATAGCTCTTTGAAGCTGCACTGAAACTGTAATTTTGACCTTCAACCGTTTGGACTCCATTGAAGTCCACTATATGGAGAAAAATCCTGGAATGTTTTCATCAAAAACCTTAATTTCTTTTCGACTGAAGAAAGAAAGACATAAATCTTGGATGACACGGGGTGAGTAAATCATCAGGACATTTTAATTTGAAAGTGAACTAATCCTTTAAGCTTATTCCCAAGGAATTGATTAAAACTACTATTATTGCCACTCTACAACTGTGAATTTTGACACAAAACAATATTTCTGCTCAGCCAGAAATTGTAAGGCGATAACTGTAAAGATAATAATCTAATAAAAAATACCATTTCCAAAAGTCCAAATCAATAGATACAAAATTAAAGACGACACAAAAACCGCTTTAATATTTCTATACATCATATAACTTAATTATAAATATTACTCTTTTCCTTCTATAACTACAACTTAGTTTTTCTGAAACAGATTTGCACTTTTTACAGTATTAAACAATTCAACAATAAGCCTAGCAAATTTGTTTAGGATCATTGGGAAGAGATTAAGTGAGCGAGGGAATGAGTTCAACACAGATGGCCAGTTGTGTTTCCGCTTTAGTGCCGGGAACGATGGCAAGACACACTATTCCTCTGTGGAACGTCAGTAAATGTGCTTTCTAATAGTGTGCAGAGCTTTACTTTAACATACTGTATTCTACTACTCCAAAACGGTGCCGTCAGGGTATTTGTACCCAAGTTATATTCTACCAACAGATTGAGTTGTCTTAAAGGGACAGTACACCTAAAAATGAAAATTCTGTCATCATTTACTCATCCTCAAGTAGATCCAAACCTGTATTAATTTATTTGTTCTGAACACAAAGGAAGATATTTTGAAGAAAGTTTGTAATCAGGCTGTTTTGGGACACCATTGACTTCAATAGTAGGAAAAAAATACTGCTCTGTTTCCCTCATTCTTCAGAATATCTTTCTTTGTGTTCAGAACAAACACATTCATACAGGTTTGGATCTACTTGAGGATGAGTAAATGATGACAGAATTTTCGTTTTTGGGTGTACTGTCCCTTTAAAGTAGGCACAGGTAATTGTACACAACTTTTGTAACACTGTTTTTTAGTTTATTAAAAGTTTTTATGCCGTTTCCTCTATTCGCAATACTGGCTTTAATAACCTCCACCTACACATTCACTGTCACTCACACCTTATGCCCACCCTTTTGGGCGCCTATTAAACATTTGACTCCACATAGGGTCTCTTTGGTTTGATGGGCGAGGTGGGACCTTGTCTGGCATCGCGGGAAAGCTGGCGGTACATGTTCTCCTGGTACGCCTGTGCCACGGGCATTGTCCGCGCCACCTTAACATCCTGGTACGTTGGCGCCTGGCTCACACGCTCCATGTGGTCTCGATCACGGGCTCCTCCGTTGGCAAGCTTGCCCAGGGAGGACGGCTGGGGCTGGATGTAGTACTCCTCCTCTAGCATGTGTCCATTCTGGGCATTATTGGTTTTATTGTAGTAGGCGATATTTCCTAGAGATGTAGGCGGGCTGTAGGAGGAGGCTGTGGATGCCTGGTGGATCAGATTCCCAGGCGACGTGGGGCTAGTGATAACCGATTCCAGAGATGACACGGGCCAGGCCCGGGAAGGCTGGTGAAGGTACTGCTGCTGCTGAGCCCTTGCGGTCTTGTCGATGACGCCCATGAACGGAGTGGTCCGGGATCGGGCGGGTTCACCCGAGTACAGTCCGCTCTGAGAGGGCGACAGAGCAGATGGCTCATCGAAGCTCCGTTCATATGCAGTCTGCAGCGGGATTTCCATTTGAGCCATGGAGGAGGACGGCCTGAAGCCAGGGGCTAGATTGCAGCTGGAGCCTGAGGAGATATTACCGGTAGATGGGGAGAAGCGAAGATTTACGCTCTGGGAGTGGATAAGTGGTCTGGGGGTCGGTACATGCTGTTTTAGGTCACTTGTGTTGGCACTGATAGGTCTACGTACTAAGTGCGGGATCTCCGGAGAGCCTAGCTGGCACGGTGGCAGAGCAGAAGCCGCCACCGCTCTCTCGAGTTCATGCTTGGAGACTGGATAGTATGCCGCTGACTGACTGCGGCTTATCTGGGGGGTCTGGCTGAAGCGCATGCCTCCGGGTCCCCCTGTAGCTGAGCGGTACGCCGAAGCGGGACGCTGAGGCATCTCATCTTTCCCCAAGTTTGACTCCATAACCCCAGCAGGCCCACCTCGGCCCCCGTGCTGACAGAGCGCTCCCACACTGAGGCTGGATTGCACTTGAGACATTGACCGGCCATCCAGCGAGGGTTGGTACACCAGCCTCGGCTCTCGATCTCTCTCCCTGTCCACATCCATGGAGCTACCTTGGTACCTGCTGCTAAGCGGATGCGCCAACTGGCTGTACACACTGTTACTGGGCTGGTTAGTGCGGACGATCTGTGCCATAGAGGGCTGCAGGCGCAGACCCTGAACCTGGTGGTGCTGGCTGGTCTGAGAACTCTGGAAGGTTGCGACTGGAGTTGGAAGGACCGCTGGCTGCTCATCTTCAACAGTGGCGATTTAGGACGGCTAGGTAAAGGATCCTGCTGGTAGCGGACTGGCGAGCCAGACTGGGAGCGATACAGACACACCGCTCTCGATCGGAGGGCTACCTCTGAACGGAGCCCCACGCCTAAGAGGAGATGGCGGAGGACTCTGGTAGTCCATCCCCTGGTTCCCTCCACTGCCCATGGGTGGAGGGCTGAAGCGGTAGGAGGACTGATGGGCTGGCGAGGTGTGCGGTGGACTCTGGCGGTAATGGGAGTTCTGATGTGTCGGAGAGATACACGGAGAGGTGGACTGGTAACTATGATGGGTAGGAGATGACATGGAGGAGCTTGGGTGGAACTCGAAGGCCTGCCCTCCAGATAGGTAGCCGGTGTCGTGATGGGTCGGAGAAAGGGGTGGACTGCGTATAATGGCAAGGCTTGAAGCGTTCGACCGAATGTCAGAAGCAAGACCAATGGACACGGCCTCTAGCTCTTGTTCCAGGAAGTCGTCATCCTCAAACAAGTCTTGGACGGGCTCCATGTCGTCCAGTCTTGGCTCAGGAGGAGGGGTGTGATGAGGGGGCTCCTCATCTTCCTCCACCGGTAAGGGAGATGGTGGTGGGGATGGAGGAGGCTCAAGCTCGGGCTCCTCTGATTGGGTAACTTGCCTGTACTCCTCGTCCACGCGCTGAAGGAGGCGCTGAATTTCACGATTGTTGGGACACAGCTTTATGGCTTCCGTCAGGTCTTCTAGTGCTTCAGCGAATTGCCTAAAAAGCGGCAATGGAAATATTAAGCCAACAATAATTAACTTGATATGTGAAGCCCTGTTCATACCGCCAGCGACTTTGTCGCTGTATGTCGTTAGACTCTGTACTGTGAAGACGCTTGTGGGTGTTCCTAGTGCTGTCGTTCTGAATGTTATTGGTAGACATATCTTTAGAAAATGCTATCACAACTTGTATATTGCTGGTAAAACTAAGACATCATTCTAATTTAGGGCTGAATGATTAATTGAAATTGAACCGACAAAGTGATTTGGCTTAATGCAATTATTAAAATGCAATTTTTTAATTAATTAATTCATCTCTGCAAGTGCTGTGACATTGAGTCACTTTTAACGTGCATCTGAAAAGGCATCATGCACCAAACATCCTCCTAAACTTAATGAAAATAGATTTATTAACCTGTTATACAACAAAAGAGAACATTTAATAACATATCTTTACTCCACAGCATCAGGTCGAGTGTTTGAAATAACTGCATTATCTGACCTGGTTTGGCTTCTTATCACAGAATGAGGCAGATAATGTATTCTATACTGTAATGTCGATTAGCACTGGATTATAAATTTACTATTTTATTATTAAAATACCCAAGATCAGTTCAAACCTATTTCCTTTTTATTCAATGACAGCGATAGCTAGATACATTTGTCCATATTAGGGATTTCCTGGAACGCCATGAGCTCTATTACATCTGTGATGCACATTTGGAGATTCTGCGCGAGGGCGCCCTCTGGTGTCCAGTATGAATTAAACACATTATATGTGATTAGGGCTCAGTAATGCGCACTCAGTCCTATTATGGGCATAAACAGGAAATATAATACTTCTCTCTAAAGAAATTTTAAGTAAACATATGATAATCCATGTTTTTCTCCATTGTATAGAAGGGTACAGGAGATGTTCCCCCCCACTCTGGATGCATAAAAGGCTCATATTTCATATTAAAGACATGAGAAATTACTGTCAAAGATTTTGCATGTTAACAAGCATCCCTGTAGTTGTTTGTAAAACAATAGTTTTCTGTAAAAAAAATTTTTTTTTAAATATAATTATTATATTTTTTTGTTGTTGTTAATTTGTTTTTAAATATCGCAGTTTTAAATCACAAATACTAATTTTAAACCAGACAATCGCAATTCGATTTTTTTCCCCAAATCGTGCAGCCCTATTCA